>MU672865.1:46570-81466 GCA_026770625.1 Nicotiana glauca | reverse complement strand
AGGTGACGAGAGTCCGTGCGTAGCTACTATTATGCTATTGTCCGGGTAGTCTAGGACCCAAAAAGCATGTTATACTTGGATTACTGTGGACCCATTGATAGATTGAATTGTTTAAATCACCTTGAATTTGTAAAGGAATTTAAAAAGAGATTTAATATTAAATTTTCCCTGAGATGTTAAAAAGAGAAATTTGTCTATTTGGTTGATTATCCCCGATAAGCTCTTAATTTCCTACTTGAGCATGTATTTTATGTGTGTCTGCATCGCATGGATGATTCACGAGCAGGATATGTGTTTATTTATGGAATGGGCCGAACGCCTCGGTGAGAATAGATGCATCTATGGTTCGTGCTGCTCGACCCTCGGCAGTGCACAGTTTACATTCCTGTTGGAGCGGGTCGTCGCCTCGGTGTAATTTGCGCATGTTTATCTGTTACTTGGAAATTGTAAATGTGGAATTGGCCCTACGTGGCTTGATATAAACTGATAAGATAATAAAGGACGGACTTTAGAAGCCGTTGATTTATTGTTGAAGGTGTTTACCTTTTTTTCTGGCTCCACAATTAGAACTTCTATACAAATCCATGATTATCCTCGCACTTATAGAATACTGCTAATTGACCTCTAGTGAGTGTCGGAGTTGGCTATCTCGTCTCTACCCCTTCGGGATTAGGCAGGATACTCACTGAGTACACGTTGACTACGTACTCATACTGCACGTCTATGCATTTTTGTTGCACAAGTACATATATACTTCTAGTAGCCTACTGGGCGTAGCAGCATGGATAATTCGGGAACTAGGTGAGCTACAATTTGCAAGGCAACCCGCAGCTAGTGTAGTTCCTTTATGCACTTTTATTATTTATTTCCTGTCCACTGTATGTCGGACAAATGCTGTATTTTATTTTACTTATCAGTAGTTACTCATGCACTTTTGACTCCGGATTTCTGGGGGTGGGTTTCAATGGATTTGTACTATTTGTTGTTATTTAAATTGAAATTCAAGTAGTGAACTTTTATTTATGAAAGATGGAAGGAAAAACCTTATATTTTCAAAAGTATTAAAAAAGGAACTAATTGATAATTTAGTTGGCTGGCCTGACAGAGATGTCTGGCGCCACCACGACCCTTAGTGGATTTTGGGTCGTGACGCGATACCTTTAAATTAACAAAAAAAAATAATTATATTTTAATCATGTGTACATTTCGTATCTTGGTTTAACATTTAATTCCAAAGAAATATCCTTGTGTGCGTTCCGCATCTTGGTGAACATAATAATAAAAATATAATAATTAATTAAGCAGTAATAAATAAGATAAATCAATAAAATAAAAGAATAGCTAAAAATTGGTTTAAGCCTTACATTAGTCAATAAAGCGACCGAGTTAGAACCATGGGACTCGAGGGGTGCCTTACACCTTCCTCTCGGTCAACAAAATTCCTTACCTAGTCTTCTGTTTTCGTAGACCTTAAATTAGGAGTCAAACCTGCCTTTTGATAAGGGATTCAATAAAAGGTGACTTGGAAGACCAAAATTCAATTACAAGTGGCGACTCTAAATAATAAATAATTCATTTTCAAAATGTCACTTTAATTGAAAAAACTCTCTTAACTCAACCTTGTAATAGGGTTGCGTGGGAAGGAAGAGGTGTGACACTTTTCCCATTTTTCTTTCTCTTCTTTTCTTTTTTTTCTTTTTCTCTTTTTTTCTGTATCTGTATTTCTAAACTCTGCTTCTAGATCCAAAAGAGGGATATGAAAGAAAATAAATAAGGCTCAAATGGGTAACAAAGGATAAAGTGTTTAGATAGCAGAATAAAATGCCTTCGTCATTCTAATCTTCAAAGCATGCCAAATACAAATAACACAATTAAACAAACAAAACAAATAATACCTAATATCTTTTGACTGCATCAGAATCAATAGCCATATTCACACATTTTCCTTCTACATTTGTTAAATACAAAGTACCATTAGACAACACTCTCGTTACCACGAATGACCCCAGCCAATTAGGGGCAAACTTGCCTTTAGCTTCAACCTAATGCGGCAGGATGCGTTGCAATAGTGTTTCTTTATGTTCTATCTGCCCCAGTTTCACACAATTCGGGCTTGAGGTGATCTCAAAATGCCTTCACTTATTTCCCTCAAATGTCGTTACATCTTAAAGATTATTTCATTGCCTCATGACTAAACTGACTTTTTAAGACCAAGCTGAGAATTTTTCATGCACGTCATGTCACTAGAGCCAACAGGAAAAGAACAGTGGAAAGAAAAGATAACTAAGCAAAAGAAAATGACTAGAAGTAACAGAAAACAGGAAATTATATTAGATAGACGATGAAACAGTTTGAACAACAAGACAAGCAAAGTAGACGGGGGTTAAAACCCTGGAACAAACCTAGACAGCACTAAACAAGCTACTACGATTAAACAAAATAGGCAAAATGAAAGGATAGAAGGATTTGAGTCACAAGACAATATCCAGATTACAACCCTGAAGTAACCCGGACAATAGAAATGACAACAAAATAAACCACCAAAAATCCACTCCGGCTGACCAAGAAATGGAGCGTCTTCCCAATTACCAAACACGACATCTTAGTTAGTGAGTTTCGCATCAATATTGCCAAGACCATTATCACTTTTAATCAATAAGTTCCCAAGACGATTCGCATGCTCCCTGCCACTGTCATTGACCACAACTACCCCTTCTTGAATTATTCTTTCTATTTCCCTTTTCAAAGAGCGACAATCTTCAATGCTATGCCCCTGAACATCAGAGTGGTATATGCAACGAACAACAGAATCAAAGCCTTTCGCATATGAGTCTGGAGTATAGCCGAGGATCTGCTCAATCAGGCTAGAAAGCTTTTCAAACAAACTCGTGTAGGATTCTCCGATGGGCGTGAAATTATCTTTTTGCCTTTATTTCCCTCCATGCCTCAGTTTTCTAGGATTTTTGGATGCTTAAAAATACTGTGAAGGCACACGAGAATTTTGGGATGCTGGTGCTCACCCAAGGGAGTGACTTGGTGGTTGGATAGATGGTTAGATGTTGCATGGCGGATAATACTGGGTGGCTTATGTGGAGTTTAGGGATGTTTATAGGGTCGGTATTATGGCTGAAAGCATTTAGCAAGAACAACCACCGGACCCTGTCGTTGGTAGAGGGAGTGACCTAGTGGTTGGACATATGACCGGTCATTATTCGGAGGATAATGTTGAGGTGGACTATGTAGAGCTCAGAGACAGGTTTGGGGTTGGTTTGGAGGGTGAAGACGTTTGGCAAGAACGACCACTGGACCCTGTTGTTGGCAGGGCTCAGCGATATCTTTTCTATCAATGGGAGGACTATCCCGAGCAACTTGTTCGTTCCATCTAAGCCAAAAATCCTTACAACTTTCCTTGGCTTTCTTTTCTATCTGAGATAGGGAGAAGCGGCCTGGGACAATGTTTATATTATACTAAAAGCACCGCACAAAATCTTTAGCCATGTCGACCAATGTATGCCATTTCCCGACATCTTGACGATTATGCCATCAACAAATCATCTTTCTCGCCAAGACTTCTCATTTCACGGCAATAACCCCTCAGATGGGCTACCGGATCTCCAACCCCATCATACAAGTTAAACTTTGGCACTTTAAACCCCACAAACAAGCGAACGTCGGGGAACATACAAAATTCTTTGCAAGACGTGTTAACCTGGTCTCCCATCCCTTGCATGTTCTTTAAGGATTGTTCTACGCCTTTTAGCTTCATAGACATCTCATCTCACCCTACTTTTCCTGTAACCTTTTCATTTTCAGCATGAAGCTCATCCCGAGGGCTCTTCTTGTATTAATAAAGAACCTTGTGGGTGAC
Source organism: Nicotiana glauca (assembly GCA_026770625.1). Classification (NCBI taxonomy): domain Eukaryota; kingdom Viridiplantae; phylum Streptophyta; class Magnoliopsida; order Solanales; family Solanaceae; genus Nicotiana; species Nicotiana glauca. Next base: position 77,598 of record MU672865.1, on the reverse strand, counting down.
CTTTGGGGGGTATTCATTGTTAGGGGTAGTAGATATGACAGGAGGGTAACTTTGGGGAGAGGTTGTTGGAGGAAGAATGATGGAGATACTAAGGTGGTTGGGAAGTGCCAAAGCTTGGATAAAGGTAGCATCTTAGAATCCAGGTGGTGGGCGGGGTGGTGCCTTCCCACTTATCCAGGCCTGATACATGTCCATCATGTGTTGTCTTAATCCTTGCCTCATCAGCCAAACCAATGTCCTATTCAACCAGCTGCTTTTGAGCATCGGTATCAACCAACCCTGTTTTGTTGTTGTCTGCCATTGCCTTTTGACTTTGTGTTGTCGAGAAGAGTTACCACTTTGAAAATCACAAACCAACCACCTTTCTGCTATGAAGATAAATGGAACAAAATGGGATCATCCCGTCAGCATTAGGGCATTTAACAGCAAAATATCACATTGCGTGCAATGCACCTAGTCACAGTTATTGGTTCTATCATGACTTCGATGGTATGAAGGTCATATGGCATCATCCCAATTTGTTCATTTCAATCATCTCCTTTCTTTTCTTTCCTCACACTTCTTAGCTCGCTCATTTTCTTTCCCCATTTTTCTTTCTGATTATCGCCCTTTTTATTCCTTCTCATTTCTCACATCCCACAATTCTACCTTTTTCCCTTTTTTTCTTTCTTTTTTTTCATTTTTTTCCTTTTTTTCTAATTGAACCCTATGTAGGTTGCCTACGTATCATGACCCCGCATGAATCAGATCTTTGCGTAGTTCTGGAAGATCAAGAAACAAATTGACGTTCTCTTTTTATTTTTATTTTTTCTTTAATGACTACTCTGATGAGAAAGTAGAAATAAAAGAAGCAAATCTTTTTTTTCTGAATTTTCTAGACTCAATGCTCTATAACCTATCCTAAACTCAAACTTAATGAGCATATATTTTTTTTCTCTTTTTTGAAACAAACACTCTATGAAAAATTATTAAGAAAAAATCCTACAAGAGAAAAATATTTTTTGATTCTTTTTTTCTGAAATGAAGTCCAAACAATAAACCAAAGAAAAATATTTTGAATTTTTATTTGATATCCCGACGCAAGATTTCGAAACAAGCAACGAAAAAGATAAAATAAAATATTTTTGGATTTCAATTTTGATTTCCTAACGAAGAAATTCTAATTAGAAACAAAAATAAAGTATATATTTTCTATGTACAATATCCTAAAGTTATAATGAAAATAAAAAAACTCTTTTTTTTTATTTTTCACCAATTTCCCAAATAAACACCTCAAAAGAAAATCTTTTTAGATTTTTGAGATTAATACCTTAAAGAAAACTTTTAACAAGGTACTAAAAGAAATTTTTTTTTTTTTTTAATTTTTACTCTTAATATACTAAAGAAAATATAAAAATAATTTTTATTTTAATATTAATTGCATAAAGGAAAAACCACCTCGGAGGAATTTTCTTTTTCATTTCTAGAATTAGTATTCTAAAGAAAACTTATAACGAAAATATAAAAACGCAAAATTTCTTCTTTTTTTTTTGGATTTTGACTTGTAACACATTTTCAAATACAAAATAAGAAATACACTAAAAAAAGATTAGGCAAACTTAACTAGACTATTACAAACTCTAATATCACCTAAAAGACTGAATACGACTATATAGGACTAGAAAGTAAAAATGAACAATTGACTGAAAACATAAAATGGCTTCTCGAGCAGCTCCCGAATGCAGTGATCCTAGGGTATCTGTCATGCTCAAACTCCGGTAAGTAAATCTACACCTGTATGAGAAAACTTAAACCAATACTATGGGAGACAATAACACTCCCTTTAAGATACATGCAAGACACGGTTGCGGCTATTTTTGCAAAATGACTTACTTAGCCAAAAGGCGGCTAGAAGTGCAAAATTTGGGCACACCTGTACTAGAAGGAATGTAACACTTAGCACATAGGATGCATCAAGATGGTCTGTTATTTTGGGTACACCTGTACTAGATGGACCAAACCCCTGTATTGAGTCCCCTAAGTCAAGTGCACATGATGCAACAAACGCTCCTACTAGGGATCCGGCATGAAGCTGTATTTTTCTAGGTTTAAATCCTGGGGTTTTGGTTTAGACTTGGGGTACCCGAGCGGGCAACTAGGGACGAGGAGGGGGAGACGTACCGGGAGCACTAAAGTCTGCCCAGCCTTGTCGCTTGCCCAAACTCGCACTATTTGGTATAATTTCTACGGAAAAAGCAGGCTACGCGAATGTATGCACCTTTTTTAGAAGACTCAGAGGGGTGGCATAAGAAGATAGTTATATACAATTCAAACAATAATAAAGTGGTAAACAGATAGCATTTAGCACAAAAAGGATCATAGAATACAGTAATATCAACAATAAAAGAAGCCAAGTAAAAATCATAAAACAAGCTCGAATTCTTGAACCCCGAACCAGAGATTCTGGGCTTGTCCCCAGCAGAGTCGCCAGAGCTGTCACACCTCCTTTCTCCTACCCCTGGAAGGGATGTAATGAGGGAGTTTTTTTTTAACTTAAGGTGACAATAGAAACGGGATTATTTATTAAAATTCATACTCCACTTAGGAGATATATGGTGTCCCAAGTCACCGGTTCAAATCTCGAATCGAGGAAAGGATTCACTCTGTCCACAGTCTGCGAACATAGAAATTCGGGTAAGGAATTTTGTTAACCCGGGAGAAGGTGTTAGGCACTTTCGAGTTCCGTGGTTCTAGCACGGTCACTTTGATTATACCTGGCTTGAATTTTTTAACTACTCATTTTTAGGACCTATGTGTATTTATCTTTTACCGCTTTCAAATCAAGAAAATTATCTTGAAACGGGTCACGCATACGTGTACCCATTCATCTGGCACGTCAAAAATCATGTCACGCGAACGTGTCCACAATTAATAACGCTTTGTTATTATTAAGAAATTTTAGTCGAAGTTGCGCGAACACATACTTCGATTTGGTTTTTAAAATCATAGTTATGTCATGCGAACGTGTATACAATCACAATTGTAGATTAAATCGCGCCTAAAGGCAAACTACGATATTCATGCATGGTTATTCCGATATCTATTAATTTAAAAGAGAAAAAATAACTTACCGATTACGTTATGCCTAAACAAGATCAAATTATTTCACCCAAGTTTAATTTAAAATAAAAACTTTCACCCCATAGCCAAAACAATTCAATAGTGAAACTTAAGCTTGAAAGGGTAGGCCAACTTCTACTTAAACCCAACTGAACTAAAAAAAAACTTCATTCTCCAAAGATACTTTATGTCCCATTAACAAATTTAATTGAGCTCATAGATATCAAATGACCGACATGGATTAATTTCTAAATTCAACATATTTCAAATTATCTTATCTCAAATTAGACAAACAAACATACCCTTCCTACTACATACAACTACATATTCATAAAAGCAAACAGAGAACCTTCAATTATAGAATGAACAGAGAACCTTCTCCAAATATTATTCATACATAAACAAAAGCAAGATCTGAAAATCAAAAGATAAAACAAAATGGATAGAAATAGAATGGGACCTGGACCTCAATGAACTGACACTGACTCACAACAAACAAACACCCTTCCACAACCTTCTGATTTCGTCGACTATTATCGATATTGAAAGCGTATAAATTAACATGAGATTCAACGATTGGTATTTATTTAACGAACGGATTGATACGCTGAAGAATAGTTGGGTTAAGGAGCCTTCTTTGTGGAGTTGTTGGCTTCTTCTGTTGCTTAGAATTTCCTTGTTTGTGCTCTGTTTAGGAGTATAGATTGGAGTTGGTGAATGTTTGGTTAGTGGAAATGGGGTGAGAATTGTTCTCTTTGTGTATATTTTCGCTGATCATCAATTGTAGAAGAAGAGCAGGACTAGGGGGTTGTTCTTTTTTGTGTATTGCATCGTTCACTCTTAGCGTGTATTTTCACTGATTTCTCAAGTGTCTCCCCTTTTTGGCTAATTAGCCTTAGCTTTTATAGGTGTAGGGTCTAGGGTTATATTTTGTGTTTTTTGCTCATTAGTCCCTAGGTCTTTTTGTGTTAAGTCCTTAGGGTCATTTTATTTATTTTTGTGCCAAAGAAGAGTCTAGAAGTGTCCCTAGGCTTAATATAATAATCCGAATTGGGCCAAAAATTGGGCTCTAAAACTATTAAAATTATGACCCAACACCTTAATTGACTCCTTTTAAAATAAGATAAAAATACTACCTAATGCAAAAACTAACATGAAACTACTATATATTTTTTGTATTTTCAAGATTATATAAAGATAAAATAAGGTACGATTTTTGTATATTTTTTATTTAAATTTATGAAAGATACGTAAGCTAAAATATTTTTTTGTAATTTTCCATTTTGATGACGAAAATAAAGCAAAGAAGTCAAAAATAGTTGAAATAGCTATATTAGACCTACATTAAATATTTACATGCTAAAATATAAAAAATCTTGGGGAGGGTAAAAAATCACATGTCTACAGAGGTGCCGCAAAGAAGTATCAGGATTTGAGACATCACTATTGGTGGAGAAGAATGAAGAAAGATATAGTTGGGTTTGTAGCTCGGTGTCTCAACTATCAGCAGGTGAAATATGAGAATCAGATGTCGGGTGGCTTGCTTCAGCGGATAGATATTCAAGAGTAGAAGTGGGAGCGGATCACCATGGATTTCGTAGTTGGGTCCCACAGACTTCGAGGAAGTTGGATTCTATTGGGGTGATTGTTGATTGGCTGACTAAGTCCGTGCACTTCAAACCTGTCAGCACTACCTATTCTTCAGAGCGGTTGGTTGAGATTTACATTTGTTCACCTTCATGGGGTGCCAGTTTCAATCATTTCAGATAGAGGCACGCAGTTTATATCGCAGTTTTGGAGGGCCCTGCAGCGAGAGTTAGGCACTCAGGTTGAGTTGAGCACAACATTTTACCCTCAGATGGACAGACAGCCTGAGCGCAGTATTCAGATATTAGAGGACATGCTACATGCTTGTGTCATTGATTTTGGAGGTTCATAGGACTAGTTTTTACCACTGTGGAGTTTGCTTACAACAAAAGTTATCAGTCGAGTATTAATATGGCTCCATATGAGGCTTTATTTGGGAGGCGATGTAGATCTCCAGTAGGTTGGTTTGAGCCGGGTAAGGCTAGGCTTTTAGGTACACACTTGGTTCAGGATGCATTGGACAAGGTGAAATTAATTCAGGAGCGGATTTGCATGGTGCAGTCGAGACAAAATAGTTATGCTAACAGAAAGGTCCTTGATGTGTCTTACATGGTTGGGGAGAAGGTTTTGCTGAAGGTTTCACCTATGAAGGGTGTTATGAGGTTTGGGCAGAAGGGCAAGTTGAGCCCTCGGTTTATTGGGCCGTTTGAGGTGCTTCGGCGGATTGGGGAGATGGCCTATGAGCTTGCTTTTCCACCCAGCATATTGAGTATGCCTCCAGTATTTCATGTTTCTATGTTTTGGAAGTATATCGGCGATCCATATCATGTTTTGGATTTCAGCACGATTCAGCTAGATGGTGATTTGACTTATGATGTATAGAGCTGGTGGCTATTTTAGGGCGTCAGGTTCGAAAGTTGAGGTCAAAGGATATAGCATCAGTGAAATTGCAGTGGAGAAGTCAACCCGCAGAGGAGGCTACTTGGGAAGACCGAATGGGAGATGCGTAGCAGATACCCACACCTATTTGAGACTTCAGGTATGTTTCTAGACCCATTCAAGGATGAACGTTTGTTCAACAGGGGGAGGATATAATGACCCGGCCAGTCTTTTCGAGAGTTATAGCCTCGTTCCTCTATTTCCTACTTTTTTTTTGTTCATCTTCTATATTTTGACTTATAGGGCTAGTTGGTTCGAGTCCAGAGTGATTTTGGAGTGAGTTGAGTCACTTAGTCTCTTATGAGAAAGTTTAACTTAGGAAAGTTGACCGGATATTGACTTATTTGTAAACGACCCCGATTTTGAATTTTGATACTTTTGTTAGCTCCGTTAGGTGATTTTGGACTTAGGATCGCGTCTAGAATGTGATTTGGAGGTTCGTAGTAGAATTAGGGTTGAATTCGCGAAAGTTGGAATTTTGGTGATTTTGGCCAGCTGTGGAAATTTTGATATCGGGGTTAGATTGGATTTTTGGATGTTGGAGTAGGTTTGCGGTGTCATTTCTAATTCGTGTGTAGAATTTAAGGTCATTCAAGTGTGGTTTGGTATGTTTCGGCATTTTTGTGGAATTCTGAAATTTAGAGGTTCTTAGGCTTAAACCTAAGTGTAATTTGGCATTTTGATTTTTTTTGAGTGATTCGAAAGTTTGACTAAGTTTGTATGATGTTATAGGATCTGTTGGTATGTTTGGTTGTGGTCTCGAGGGCCTCAAGGTGATTTTGGGTTGTTGTCGGAGTGTTTGGAGTTGGAAAAATAAAGCTGAAACTGTTGTTGCTGGTGTTTCCGCACCTGGAGAGTGGGAACCGCAGGTGCGAGGTCACAGAAGCGGATGGCAAGGCACATATGCTTAGTAAGATCGCAGATGCGGCTTGGTCCCCGCATCTGCAATGGCCGTAGATGCGGTCAGGTGATCGTAGGAGCGGAGCCAACCTTTTTAATGAATCTTTGCAGAAGCGGACCCCTGCTCGCAGATGTTATTCCATAGGTGCGGAACTACGACCACAGGTGCGGTTTAGCTGGGCAGAAAAACCCCAGCTCGAGGTTTTGTTCACCATTTTCAATTTTAGACGTGAGGAAATCGGGAAAGAGGTGAGTTTTCGAAGGATTTCAAGAAGCAACATTAGGGTAAGTGATTCTACACCATAATGGTATAAATTTCATGAATCCATAGCTTTATTCATCATCTAATAAGGGATTTGAGCTAGAAATTTGGGGATTTAGGGCTTGAGAATTGGAGAGTGGATTTTGGGGATTTGAGTGACCATATGAGGTTGGATTTTGACAAATTTGTTATGGTTAGACTCGTAAGTGAATGGGCTTTCGAGTTTTGTGACTTTTGTCGGATTTCGAGATATGGGCCCGGGGGCCGAGTTTGAGCCAATATCATATTTTGGTTATAATTTGGTATTTTTCTTGTGGAATTGTTTCCTTTACCCTATATTGAGCGTATTGTGTTTCTTGTTGCTAGATTCGGGATGCTTGGACGCCGATTTGAGAGGCAAAGGCATCGCGGAGTAGGATTTTTCCTTGTTTTGAGGTAACGCTTTCAAACTTGATTATGAGGGTCCGAAACCTCGAACAACGTGTTATGTGATTAGTATTGAGGTGACGCACATGCCAAGTGACGGGTGTGCAGGTATGCACTGGGAGAATCCTAAGCTGGTTCATTCTATTGCACCGTTTAGTGACTCTTTCTTGTTGATATCTTTGTTTCCATTATGTGATAAAGTAAATGAGTTGTAAATCATGCTAGATATCATGTTAGGGCTTTACGCAGATACTTTTGGAACCTCTAATGGTCGTTTCTTGCTGCCATCTCATTGATTCCACTGATATTCTGTACTCAGTCATATTCATGCATTTCATATCATATCTCAGTCTCAGCTGTTATTTACTGGCATATCATATAAGTATTCTGGGCTAGTTTCATGACATTGTGATCCCATAGGTGAGACTGGAGAGTTTTGACTAAGTGAGGCCGAGGGCTTGATTATGAGTGATTTATGTGACGGGATGCACGCTGCAGCAGTTGTATTGATTTGTGATAGCGCTTGGGTTGAAGGAGCCGCTCTGGAGTCTATACACACCCCCCAGTAAGTGCATTTGATATTAGTATTTGGAAATGGATTTTCTCTATGATCTGGATTGGCTTATGTCCTCGTTACTGGAGACTGATGGCCACTGATGTATATATTTTGGGGTGGGTAATCCTTGGGTCGTGTGAGCCATATACAGTACCGAGTAGTTGTGAGGTTATTATTATTACCTGGAGATGGATCTTCTCCATTAGGCTGGATTAGTCTTCCTCAGTACTGATTGACTACTATTAGAGATGTATATAATTCGGGATGGATCTTCCCTAGGTCGTATGAGCCATATACAGTACTGAGTGGATGAGCATTTGAGAGCATGAGCACGTGCGATATTTAGCATGGTGCATCACATATAGAATGTGCATTGGCTTGTAGATGTAGCAAAGTTTTATTGTTTACCGTGATCGTATCTGCTCTATTTTACTGTTTCAGCTGCCTATTAAATTGAAAGCATGCCTACGTTTCTACACATTCATTTTTATTATTTCTTTTGTAGATGAGTTCATCATTACCTTTTAGTCTACAGTTTTGACTCATTACTTCTGACTTGGTGTACTCACGTTACCCCCTGTACCTTGTGTGCAGATTCAGGCACTTTTTGTCCAATGGCAGTCGTTGATCGAGGCTTCATACTTTAGGAGTCTATCGAGTTATTTGCACGGAGTTCACAGGCCTTGACTCTCCTTCTTTATCTTCGGATGTATTTCAGTTTGTTCCTTTAAACATTGTAATATACTATGTTCTCCTCTAGACGGTCATGCACTCAGTGACACCCCGATTTTGGCAGTTTTATCATAATTTGGATTTTATTATGTTTTCAAAAATTTCCCTTAATGTATTGTCGCTTACCTATTTATTGTTTAAAATATTTTTGCGGTGTTGGATTATTGAGTTAAAGCTGGCCTAGTTCTACGATAGGCGCCATTACGACGGGTCGAGTTTTAGGTCGTGACAATAACACTCCTCCTTGAATGTCTACTCATTAAGTAATGTACCTCGTTAAAACTTTAACTAAAGTAAAACCTAGTGGGAAAAATCTAGTAAAGGAAAAAGAGTACACATGTTTAATAAAACGCCTTTTAGTTACCTCGATAAAAACCTTACAAGTAAAATCTAGTGGGACAAAATCTTGAAAGGAAAAAATAGTGCAATGCATATTAACCACCCCCCGATGAGAGAATCAACTGACATCCTTGAGCCTTTGCATCCCAATATTGTACACTAGCTTATTGAAGGTTGACGTCGGTAGAGACTTGGTGAACAAATCAACCATATTATCATTTGAATGAATCTATTGCACATTGTGTGACGACCCGGACAGTCGTCTTAAGAATTAATTCCCCGATCCCCTATTAACTACCTTCCCCAAGTCTATTTTTGCTAATTTGAATTTGCCGGGATGTTCGGTTTTGAATTCGAGAGATTTTGGATCCTTAGTCCCTAAATGAGAGCTTAAGTGTTGGAAAGTAGACCGGAATTGGGCTTTTGAGTAAATGACCCCGGAATGGGTCATGTACGATCCCAACAGCTCTGTATGGTGATTATGGACTTAGGTGCGCATCTGGATTCAGATTTGGAGGTCCGTAGAGTGAATTGAGGCATTTTGGTGAAAGTTGAAGTTGGAAAATGAAGAAGTTTGACCCATAATTGACTTTTGTGATATTAGGGTCGGAATGAGACTCCGAGAGTTAGAGAAGCTCCGTTATGTCATTTTGGACTTGTCTGCAAAATTTGGCATCATTCCGAGTTGAATTGATGAGTTTCGGCATGAGATTCGATATTTGAAGATTTGGAAGTTTATAAGCTTGATTTTGGTTTGATTCATCATTTTGATGATGTTTTATGTGATTTGAAACTTCAAGCGAACCCGTGATAGGTTATATGACTTGTGTGTGTGATTAGACGGGGTCCTGAGAGCCTCGGGTGTGTTTCGGATGGGCTACAGATACTTTTTCCTCCATTTTGGACTGTTGTAACTGCTGCTTCTGATATCCTTTTACGCGATTGTGATGGTTCTCTCGCGATCATGATGCTTTGTGGAAGACCACCTCAAAAACCTTCATCGCGTTCGCATTAAGCCTTCCACGATCGCGAAGGTCTATTTCTCTTTTCTTCATGATCACATCTCTCGTCCCGCGTTCATGTTTACTAGTTGGTAGATTTTTTGTCAAAAACACTTGCACAAGCATTTACGTAGTTGGATACCCCATTAGAGGTGAATTCCTTCCGATATTTCTAAGGGTGGAGATACACCCTCATTCATCCATTATATATGTGAGAGTGGTCCTAGTTAGCCAGTTAGTTGTCAGCATGACCGTGAGATTGATGGGGCACAGGATGCCAAGTGTTAGATTTCAGATGCTGGACTTTTCGTGAGTTGTGGTTTGTCAGAGATTTTTGGTAGAATTGTGGGAAGAATTGAATAAGACCTTATGTGAACATCATTGTAGGATATGAGTTATTGAATTGTTTTCCCCTTGCTGTGTTGTGACCTTAGGATTTGGATTGTGATTTTGCCGTCATTTTGTATCATCATTTATTATATTCTCGTCCTTACTTGTTGTCCTTCTTTTTCCTTATTATGAATTGTAGCATTTTTAGTCATTCATGCAGACTTTACATATTTATATATCGGTTCCATTATTCTTGTTTATTTGACGAGTAGGTGCCTTGACTGTTCCTCGTCACTACTCCACCGAGGTTAGTCTTGATACTTACTGGGCACCGCCGTGGTGTGCTCATGCTACTCTTCTGCACATTTTTGTTGTGCAGGTACAGGTACCCCCACTCAGTTCTGTCAGCCTTGGAAGGATGCGTATCGGTAGAGACTTCGAGGTATATCTGCTACGTCTGCAGACCAAGGAGTCCCTTTCCAGCTTTCTGTAATAAGTATAGCTCCTTCAATATTTCTCCTTTGTATAGATATTCTTGAGTCAGAGCCTCTTATGTATCCCTTAGCTTGTGATTTGTGAGATTCCGGGTTTTTGGGAATTTTGTTAGCTTCGAGAGCTGTTATTGTATGTGCCAAGCGGCACCATAAATACTGTTTAATTTACTAGTTTAGTTTTAATTATTCTTCCGCAATTATGGTTATCTTCTGCATTTTTAGGCTTACCTAGTCATAGGGACTAGGTGCCATCATGGCATGTTCACGGAGAGCGAACTGGGGTCGTGACACATTGATATCACCATTCTTTTGAAGATCATGTATGAAAAATAACTTTGGTGAAATGTGTTTTGTCCTATCTCCCTTTATGAATCCTCCCTTCGATTGGGCTATGCATGTTGCATTGTCTTCATGCAAGATCGTGGGTAGTTTGTCACACTTCAAACCATATTTTTCTCGAATAATATGTATTATAGACCTCAACCACACACATTCTCGACTTGCTTCATTAATAGCTATTATCTCAGCATGATTTGATGAAGAAGCAGAATTGATTTCTTAGTAGATTGCCAAGATATGGCAGTGCCTCCACATGTAAATATATAACCTGTTTAAGATCGAGCCTTGTACGGATCAGATAAAGACGCAGCATCGGCATAACCAACAAGATCGGGACTGCAATTATTTCCATAAAATAAGCCATATTGGTAGTTCCCTTTAGATACCACAATATGTGTTTGATTCCATTCCAATGCTTCCTTATAGGAGTAGAGCTATATCTTGTTAAGGCATTGACTAAAAAGGTTATGTCAGGCCTTGTAGTATTAGCAAGATACATTTGTGCACCAATTGCACTAAGATATAGTACTTCAGGACCAAGTAGCTCTTCATTCTTTTCTTGAGGCTGGAATGGATCCTTATTCACATCAAGTGATCGAACAACCTTCGAAGTACTTAATGGATGTGCTCCATCCATGTAGAACCGTTTCAATACCTTTTCTATGTAGGCAGATTGATGGACAAAAATCTTGTTTGCCATATATTCAATTTGCAAACCAAGATATACTTTTGTCTTTTCAAGATCTTTTATCTCGAATTCCTTCTTTAAATAATCAATTGCCTTTAAGAGTTCTGTAGGAGTTCCAATAAGGTTTATGTCATAGACATATACGACAAATACAATAAATTCTGATGTTGTTTTCTTTATAAAAATATATGGATAAATGACATTATTATATAACCTTCCTTTAATAAATACTCACTAAGACAATTATACCACATACGTCCTGATTGCTTTAGACCATACAAAGATCTTTGCAATTTGATTGAAAATATTTCCCGGGACTTTGAATTATATGCATTACGCATTTTAAATCCCTCAAAAATTTTCATGTATATCTCATTATCAAGTGAACTATAAAGGTAAATAGTAACCACATCCATTAAATACATGTCAATCTTTTCATGAACAGCAAAACTAATGAGATAACGGAACGTTATAGCATCCATAAAGGATGAATATGTCTCTTTATAATCGACACCATGCCTTTGTGAAAATTCTTGTGCAACAAAGTGTGACTTATATCTTTATACCTCATTTTTCTCATTCATATTGCGTACAAAGACCCATTTATAGCCAACAGGCTTAACACAATTAAGTATTTAGACTACAGGCCCAAAAACTTCATGTTTCGCAAGTGAATTCAACTTCGATTGGATTGCTTCTTGCCATTTTGGCCAATCACATCTTTGTCGACATTCTCCAACAGATTGAGGTTCAAGATCCTCACTATCTTGCATAATTCTAGATGTAACATTATATGCAAAGACATAATCCACCACTATATCCACTCGATTCAAATTTTTCTCTATATCATTTGGATTTATTGATAGTTTCTTATTTTCTTGAGTCTCGGGCTTAGTGGTTTCCTCATGAATCTCAAAATTTGTTAAATCTTAGATTTATTCATGAGACTCTTTCTAGTGTCATTTTGATATTTGTTTTCCTTTTTCTAGGATTTCGATCTTTAGAACCCAATGGTCCTCCATGTTTTAGGCGTGCTTTTGACTCATTAGCTATGACACTAGAAAGTTGTCCAGTAGGGACATCAATACGGAGTGGAACATTATCTCCAGGGATATGTGATTTTGCTATCCTTTTCAAATCCGTAAATGCGTCTGATATTTGATTTGTTATTCTCTGCAAATGGATAATCTTTTGCATCTCTTTTTCACAAATAGAAGCACGTGGATCAAGATGAGATAATGATAGATTTTTCCATCAAATTTCCTGTTTGACTTCACCAATTATTCCCCCCTAATTTTAGAAAAAATGTCTCATCGAATCGATAGTCTGCAAATCGTGCAGCGAACAAATCCCCCATTAGTGTTTCGAGATAGCGAATAATGGAGGGCGATTCAAACCCAACATATATTCCTAACTTTCTTTGGGGACCCATTTTGGTGCGATATGGTAGTGCTACAAGCACATATATTGTGCATCCAAACATTCTTAAATGGGATATATTAGGTTCATGACCAAAACTATTTGCAACGGGAAAAAATTTATGATAATTTATCGGTCTAAGACGAACTAGCATTTCTACATGCAAAATGGCGTGACCCTAAATAGAAGTGGGCAGCCACATTTTTGTCAAGACCCAAAATCCACTAAGGGTCATGGTGGCGCTGAACACCGTCGCCAGGCAAGCCAACTAGAATACTTAATTAAATCCTCGTTATAACAATTTTGAAAACATTTCATTTATACAATCTAAACAAGACTCAGTATATTCCTCCGAATAAATAATGAAATATTTAAGCAACTTTTAAGATTTTCGAACAAATCCAAATACATCCCCAAAACCCGGTGTCACAAGTACATGAGCAACTACTGATAAGGAAAATAAAATATAACCTCAATCCAAAATACGGTGGATAGGGAATAAAATACAAAGGCTGAAAGGAACTACACTAGCTGCGGTCGCCTCGAATGATGCAGCTCACCTAGTCCCAGAAACGTCCGTGCTGCTACGCCCAGTAGGCTGCTAGAGGTATATATACTTGTGCAACAAAAATGCACAGAATTGTAGTATGAGTACGTAATCAATGTGTACTCAGTGAGTATCCCGCCTAATCCCGAAGGGGTAGAGATGAGATGGTCAACTCTGACACTCTCTCATGGTCCAATAATTATTCATCCTCAATATATATATATATATATATATATATATATATATATGTATAAACATAATTTTAATCTAGATAGAAGCAACAAGTGAACACGTAATTCTTTCATAGGGAAATTTCCAGAATTTCTTTTAAATATAATCCAAATATTTTTAAGCCACAAAAAGGCAATAATAACTTAATTAAGTTCAGGTAGCAGCACAAGCATGCACAAATCACACCGAGGCAACGGCCCGATCCAACAGAAATAAATGTGTATTTGCCGAGGTTCGACGGCGCGCCTATAGATGCATCTATTAATATGTCGAGGCATTCGACCCATTCCAGAATAAACATACACAGACAGACAGTCAGTCAAGAAGTCAACATGGAGCAATTATCCAAGAAAAACCAATTTTCTTTAATAATTTGAGAAAACGAAGCATAAGTCTTTTTAAAAATCCATTTATTAATTTAACGTGATTTAAGCAATTCAAACCATCAATGGGTTCATAATTAATTCAAATATAACATGCTTTTGGGTCCTAGACTACCCGGACAATAGCATAATAGTAGCTACGCACGGACTCTCGTCACCTCGTGCATACGTAGCCCCCCACAAACAGGAGCACATAGCCAATTTAATTCACCTATGGGGTAAATTCCCCCTCAAAAGATTAGAAAGTAGACTCACCTTGCTCCGAAGACTCATAACCGGCACTCTACATTCTTCCGAAGGCTTAGACCAACGCACAATGCTCCAAAACTAGTCAATAGTCATTCAAATCCAAAATCTCCCCCAAAAACCCTCTCTACAAATCTGAGCCTAGAATTTGAATTTCTTATCCAAGGAAGTTCAAATTCCTCTTTTAGATCTTAGATTCTTCCAAAAATACAAAAAACAAAACAACAAATACAATAGAAAAAAAAATACTGTTCCATTACATGTTGAAGATTAATTGGAGTTTTAGGCATTGATTCTAGCTCCGAGCTTGAATCTGAACTACTTCTACCTCGAAAGTGATTTGACTTCAATCTCGAGTTGAATCTGGGTCATTTGAGTCAAATTTTGGTGCATTTGTTGGTTGTGTGAATTGCTGGATTTCGTGTGCATTTTGAACCTAGGCTTGAGACTGGATTTGAGCTGTTGTGACATGCTATTTGCTTCTGGTTCATTGAATTGCTGTTGAATTCTTCCTGTTCCTCCTATTCATTTAATCCAGGTATTTCCTTGTCTTGTAACTGCGGATCCACTGTTGAAACGTAATCAAATTTGAAATAGTGAAGAATGTGTTCCAGCCTTCACCACATTATTACTATACTATCCCTATGCATATCCCGTGTAGTTACAGAGTTACGGATAGCTAATTTGTAATGATCAGGTTGCATTGGACATTTGATTTGTAATAAATCATTGACTTATATAATTGTGTAGCTTTCGGACATTAGTCTAGTGTAACAGGTCTCAATAAGCAGTAGATAGACATAGCTTAAGTGTGATTATGAATTATGGGTGAGTATATGGGGGTAATTATCACGTGTGTTCCCTTTATCTATTAATAGCATTAATGCATGGTGTGTTATGAGTAGTTGGATCATTAGCTGGTTAGAACTATAAGAATTGCATTACCAAAGAGCTTCAATATAGTATATTTAGCTTCAGCTTTGAAAATCATATGTTGAACCCTATTTGTTGCACGTTAATTATGATTTATTTGAAAAGCATGATGGGATATCCTTAATCAATAGTCAGCTGTTATTACAATATCATTGTTTAACTGTCCATTGAATTCGAATAGCTACAGATTTAAAAATTAATTTCTTGGGCTCAATACTGAGCCAAAGCAAACTAAAAATGACCCTCAAATAAAATTTGGGCCCAATGATTTGGCCCAACTACTCAATGGAAATCAAATTCACTTGTCACAGATTGGGCTAGATATTAAGAAGGCCCAAAATGAAGGGCCATTTCATGTTAACACAAGCTGGGCTAAATGCGAAGCCCAAGTGTGCAGGGGGATAAATTCTCTTAGGTTAATTAGACCTAATTTGTAACATTAGATTCTCGAGTTAAGCAGCGGGTTCAAATTAAGAGGTCTATTCCTTTTGTTTGAATCCGGATTTGAACTTGGGGCCCAAATGTTATAACTTTAATTAACTAGGACTTTTCTTTTATTCTTAAAGACAAATAAAAAATAGAAAATCATAGTTACTTTAGGACTTGCCCTTTTAAATAAAAATGAGACGAGCCTCGCCAAACAGAATGCGTAAATTGCGGGGCCCTCTTAAATGTATATATTAAAATACTTAGAATTCGGGATGGTCCATTTAGCGAATTTCACGGCCTTCCCCAAAGATAATAACGCGTTAGTCTCTTTAGGCACGTTTTAATAATTTTACCTTATGAAATACGAGTGCACATTTATGTGACCCATATCCAAATCTCAACGAAGTCGAAATATGTCAAAACTCGCGGGTGCATTTATGTGACGCGGTTCGAGATATATTTTCCCAACGTTGCAATCCTCTTAAAATAATAATAATAAAAGCGGTTCAAAGTTAAAAACACATAGGTCAAAACATGTACTAAATTAAATAAATAAGCCAAATATGATAGTTGAGCGACCGTGCTAGAACCACGGAACTCCGGAATGCCTAACACCTTCTTCCGGTTTAACAGAATTCCTTACTCGGATTTCTTGATCGCAGACTGTTAAACAAAGTCATATTTTCCTTGGTTCGGGATTCAATCGGTGACTTGGGACACCATTAATCTCCCAAGTGGAGACTCTGAATCTTAATAATAAATTCTGTTCCGATTGTCCTTTAATTGGAAAAAATCCTTTACGCCTTACGGGGTGTAGTGAAAAAGAAGGTGTGACAGCTCTGGCGACTCTGCTGGGGACACAAACCCAAAACTTTGGTTCAGGGTTTAAGAATTCGAGCTTAGAATAATTGTTATGCTTGACTTTATCTGATTTTCCTACATGTTTTCCTGCTAAATGTGCTAAATGCTTTACCGCTTTGATATTATTTGAACTGTATATATAAAATGTGCCAAAACCCTTCTGTTCTCACCTCCAGGGATGTGCTTACTAGTTGAGACTCCCTATTCTGTTAGTATCATACCTTGAAATAAGAAAGAGACCGGACAAGTTACTAAGCCAGACGATCTCGCGGGTCCTCGGTACGTAGCCCCCTCCTCAACTCGAGTTGTCCGCTCGGGTACACAGTCTAGAACACATACACAGGTTTTGAACCTAGAATAATTTGACTTCATGTCGGATCCCTAGTAGGAATGCTTATTTGCATTATTTGTATTTGACTTAGGGGACTCAACACAGGGGTTGGGTCCGTCTAGGACAGGTAACCGGATATGAAAAAGATCACCCTGATGCATCTTACGTGTTACAAGTGTATTTATTTGTCTCGGACTCGCATGCTGACCGCCTTGAATATTTGAAAAAATTGAACAAAAAGAGAGAAATAGCAATGTAGAGAGTTAATTACTTGTTTTTGAAAAACGACAAATGTCAAAATAGAGTCAAAACTCTACCAAATTTTTTGAGAAAAATGAAAAAAAGAAGAAAAAGGAAACAGGAAAATTTGTTCTTAAAAATATTTTATTTTATTTGTCAATAAAAAAAAAGGAAAACAAAAGAGTTTTATTTTCTAATAGCTTGTTGAAAGAAAATATAAAAAGAGTCCTGTTTTTTGAAATAGTGTATTTGTCAAAAAGAGTCTTGTTTTCGAAAATAGCTAGTTTATTCGCCCGAACTACGCTGGTTTGATTCTTACCAGATGTGAGATACGTAGGCAACCCTCATCGGGTCAAACCATCCCTTTTCAAAAATAGCCAAATAATGTCAAATTTTTAAAATTTTGTCAAAATAAGCCGGGTGACGCCATTCTTGTTAAAATAAGCTGAATGTCCCCAAAAGGGCGCCGGAAGGCTATTTTTGCAAGAACAGCCAACCTGAGTCATTTCTAAATGGTTTGCGGGCACATCCTTAAAATTTCCCTTTCGGAAGTGTTGAAAGGCCGTATTCGCAAAACCGAGTCTTTGTTTTCTAAAATAAATTTTTTTTTGAAAAATAGCCACTTTGCTTTTTAAGTCAAAATAAGCCATTACATGGCCAGTTTTCTTTAAATAGTCACAGTTGATATTGAAACCTTCTCAGGCCTGCGGTGATGCCGAATGATGCCCCGCGGGCCCCCAGATGTGAAGCTTTGATGCACTCTTGATCTAGTTTAATCATCGATTCTATATTTTGTTATTTTGAGTCTGCTCTTGTAGTTTCCCTTCAAGAAAAATAAATAGTCTAGTATCTCTTGTACTCGGCATTTACAAATGAAATTTGAAAATCCCAAAAACTTATCCCTTTAATTTTGCATTCAATTTGCAAGAACTATGCTTGGTATGATTCATGCGGGGTCATGATACGTAGGCAATCTCAATAGGATCCGACCATAACAAAAAGAAAAAGAAAAGAAAGAAAAGAAAAGGAAATAAAAGAGAGGAAAGACAACAAAAAGGAAAAAAGGAAAAGAAAAGAGCGGAAAAACAAGAAAGAAAGGAAAAATCGAGAAAGGGAGAGAATAGGAACGGGAGAAGACAAAGGTGAGAATGAAAAGAAGAAACGAAAAAAAAGAAAAAAACAAAGAAAGAGAAAGTTTACAATTGGAAGTAAGGGAAAAGCCGGGATGACGCATGCGACCGGTCAAAAGCTGTTACCAATATGTTAAATGCCTTAACGCTAACATGATGGTTTCATTTTGTCATGTCATTCTAGAAAGGTGGTTGGTTTGTGGTTTTAAAGTGGTAACCTTTCTTTACAACACAAGTCAATGGCAAACAACAATAGAACTGAGTTGGTTAATACCGGTGCCCGATAGCAGTTGGATGAATGTGATGATGGGTTGGTTAAAGAGGTGCGGATGTTAAGACAACACATGGCAGACATGTATCAAGCCTGGATGATTGGGAAGGCACCACTCCCGCCACCCCCAATTTTTTCGGATGCTGCCCTTACCCAAACTCTCAACACAATGCCAGATGATCCTCCATATTTCCCAGATACACCCGCTTATCACAATTTTCCCAACTACCCTAGCAACTCCATCACTTATCCTCCAGGTACATCTCCCCGAAATTGCTCTCATGTCATATCCACTACCCCAAACAATTAATACCCACTCAAAGCTCACAATACCTAATATCACCCCCAGAGGTTGCCCGCAAGGTCCTCGATTCATACAAGAAGAGCTCCCGGGATGAGCAGCTTCATGATAGAAATGAAAGGGTTACGGGAAGAGAAGGGCGAGATGGGGTACCCAGGAAGTTGAAAAGCACAGAATAGTCCTTCAGGGACAAGAGCATGCCCGCAGGGTTCAAAGTACCAAATTTTAACTTGTACGATGGGCGTGGAGATCCGGTGGCCCACCTGAAGGACTATTGCAACGCAATGAGGATTGTTGGAGAGAAAGATGACGTGATGATGGAATATTTCAGTGAAAGCCTATCTGGGGCAGCTTTGGACTGGCATACCCGTCAAGATGTTGATAAGTGGCTTACATTGGGTGACATGGCTCAAGATTTTGTCCGATACTTTCAATGCAAATCGAGTATTACCTTAGATCTCTCCTCGCTATCTAAAATGGAAAAGAGGCTGGAGGAAAGCTTTAATGAGTTTGGGCTCAGATGGAGGGAGCAAGCTGCTCGAGTCAGTCCCCCGATCAGTGAAGAAGAAATGGTCAAGCTTTTTCTACAAGCCCAGGGACCTACCTACTCCAGTCATTTGATCCCGGCCCTGGGAAAGCCTTTCAATGATGTGTTAAAAATGGGGGAGCTAGTAGAAGAAGGAATCAAGTCAGGCAAAATCGTGAGCTGTTCGGAAGCCATTCAGAACATACCAGTAAGCTTGGTCGGAAGAAAGAGGAACAGAAAAAACGATTCGATAGGTTTTCTTGATCAACACTTCTAGCCTCAACATCGTCCATGTGGTTATCCTTGTGCACAGAACTCCCAAATTCGCCCATCACAGTACCTAGCTCCTCAAAATACCCATCTACCCCCGCGAGCTTACCAAAAACACCCCGGATTAGGTTTTCGGCCCAATCCAGCATTTAAGAATGAGAGTTACGGAAGAAGAAAACCTTCACTCCGTTTGGAGAATCATACGCCAGTCTGTTCCAGCGGTTAAGGACACTGGACATGTTGAAGCCGATTCATATAAGAGCATCGAACCCTCCTCCAAAGAAGTTTGATCCTTCTCAAAAGTGAGCATACTGCTCAGGTGCCCTATGGCACGACATAGAGAAATGTTGGAATCTGAAAAATGCAATTCAGAAGCTTATTGATGTAGGGGACATTGTCGTGCAAAGTCCAGATGCAGCAAACACTGGCCAAAGTCCATCTCATGTGCATAATAAGATGCATATGGTGGGTATGATATATCGTGAGAATGAGCCGGCAGAAGAAACCCAGAAGCAGTTTACTTAGAACAACGTGTGAAGACTTGTGAAAATTCCATCAATCTTGGTGTGAAATTCAGTGGCTAAGACGCCGTGCTTGGTAATTGGGAAGATGCTCCATCTCTTAGAGTTTTGGTGGTTTATTTTATTGTCATTTCTGGTGTCCGGTTTATTTTTAGGGTTGTAATCCAGATATTGTTCTATGACTCAAACCCTTCTATCCTTTCACTTTGCCCTGTTTGTCTAGTCGTAGTAGCTTGTGTAGTGCTTTCTAGGTTTGTTCAAGGGTCGTAACTAGTCTAGTTTGCTTGTTTTGTTGTTTAAACCCTTTCACCGTCAGTCTAACGCAATTCTCTGTTTCCCGCCATTTCTAGTCATTTTATTTAGTTCCCTTCTCCTTTTACAATTTTTTT
The DNA here is from genome assembly GCA_026770625.1 of Nicotiana glauca. Classification (NCBI taxonomy): domain Eukaryota; kingdom Viridiplantae; phylum Streptophyta; class Magnoliopsida; order Solanales; family Solanaceae; genus Nicotiana; species Nicotiana glauca. Next base: position 56,878 of record MU672865.1, on the reverse strand, counting down.
CATGCTGGTTCTAGTGACATGACATGCACGCATAATTCTCAGCCTGGTTTTTAAAAGATAGTTTAGTAATGAAGCAAAAAAACAATGTTGAAGATGTAAGGACATTCGAGGGAAATAAGTAAAGGCATTTTGAGGTCACTTCGAGCCCAAATCAAGTGAAACTGGGGGCAGATGAACATAAAGAAATACTGTTAAAATGCATCATGCCGCATCGGTTTGAAGCCAAAGGCAAGTTTGCCCCAAGTCTACATGGGCCTTTCGTGGTACCATGTTTGTTGGGCTGACAAATATAGGAGGCAAATATGTGAAAATGGTTATTAATTCTGAACCAATCAAAAAGTATTACATGTGTTTTCCTCAGTTTGTTTAACTGCGTAGTTTGTACTTGGCATATTTTGGAGATTGGAATGACGAAGACATTTTATTATGCTATCCAAACACTTTATCCTTTGTTACCCCTTTGAGCCTCAGTTATTTTCTTGCATACCCCTCTTTCGGAATCAATAATAAAAGTCGTAAGCCCGAGCGGGGAAAGTAAGTAGAGAAATAAGAGAAAAACAGTGAAAAAGAAAGGGAAAGAAAAAGAAATGAAAAAAAGAGAAAAAGAGAAAAGAAAGGAAAAGAGGAAAAAGAGAAAAGAAAGAAAAAAAACAAAGAACAAGAAAAGAAAAGAAGAGAAATAAAAGAAAAGAGAAAACAAGAAAAGAAAAGAAGAGAAAAAAAAAAAGAAAAGAGAAAAGCAAGAAAAGAAAAGAGAAAGAAAAGAATGAAAAGAAAGGAAAAGAAAATGGAAGAAAGGAAAGATCACAACAACAAAAGTAGTGGCCTGAACTATGTTTGACTTGATCCCGAAAGGATACGTAGGCAGCCTCTCTCTGAGGTTTAGTGACACAAAAATAAAAGTTCAAAAGTCCCCAAGGAAGAAACTGGGGTAGAAATTGTGGTTGTGTAAGAGATTTGCTTCCGAAAGTTGTAATTTTGAACCCACATCGAATTGTTTTTGAGCCTTTGATACCCTTTCTTTCTAACCCCATCCAAAAGCCTGCATTACGGTCCAAAGAAATACCTTCCGATCAGTCTTCGAGGGATGCCAAGTCAAGCGAGTAGAGGTGAATCATATCAGGGGCAACACTCCGGTCCAAACAAGGGAAGTGAAGAATAAGAGAGTCTTGTTGATGAGAACCCTCACGGGTAAACAAGGCAATGAAAGTGAGAGAAATAAAAAATGAGAGAGTCTTATTGGTAAAAACCTTCACGGGCACCATAAGGCTACGGTGAGTTGAGAGAAAGACAAAAATGAGAGAGGCTTGATAGTGAAAACCCTTCGGGCACTACAAGTCGAATAAGGATTGTAAATCAGATGGGATAAGCGGAGCATTGAAGCCTAGTTTCACGGCGAAAAGGTACGACAAGAGATGGACATCAGAATTTCTTTACAGAATAGGTCGCATGTGCATGTCATGGTCATTAGAGTTGGTATCCACATCCGATAGGTTTCTATTTTGCAGTTTTCTTGTTAGAAATCATCTCTTTCCATTGTCCTCTACTCTATTCCTTTTCTCTTATTTACTTCCTCTTCATGAGTCTGTTGGGTCAGCACAAGTGAGAAATGACTTCAAAATCTGCCACCAAGCTTTCCAATTAAAACAAAACGGGATCCGGTGAACACATCAAGGCATCAAGTCAGGAGAAAATAGCCGGCACACTGAGTTGGCAACAATCAACATGCTTTGGTACCCTTGTGAAATGCAAAGACTTGGTATATGTCAATTCATGAACGATGTCACAAATGAAGGTTCAGAGCGAACAGACCAAAGGTATTTCCTGAGATAAGCTTGATAAAAGGGTGTTAAACTGGTCACGATCAAGACTTCCAAGCAGAAGTTAAAGTCATCACAGCCAATAGAGAAGCTGTAGACCTCAAGGACCGGGACCAGGGGTTAAGTCAAGAAAGAACAATATGCATCTTGAGTGGGTGACAATTGACGGGCTTTAGGATTCGTGAGAAATACAAGGGTTTGATACAGGAACTATGCAACAGATGGAGGGTGTTTTGGTGAACAGGTCAGAGGTATTCTCCGTGTCAAGGATAACAAAGAAAGTGGTTAATCAATAAACAAGCAAGGTCTTCGAGGGGGAAGCAGTTATCGTGACAATTGAAGAAGCAATAAACCTTAAAGCTGAAGCCTGTTTAAGCTGAGGAAGAACATCATACACACAAAATGGGGGCAATAGTCGTGCTTTGGAATTTACATGAGACATAAAGGTTGGAGAGATACCAGTTCACGTAACACAATAGATAGAAGATATTGGGAGGGTATTCTATGTGATGACGATGAAAGAGAAAGGGGTTAGTCCAGAAACAAGCAAGGTCCTCGAGTGGAAATCAGTCATCTTGGCAAATGCAGAAGCAGCCGCCCTCAAAGATCAAAGCCACAAACCAACCACCACATTTTAAACTCACAAGTTTTCTTTGTTTGAAACTGGAACAAAGCAGTGCAAGAAAGTCGGTTCAACAATAGGAAGGAAATGAAAGGAAGAAAAGGAAGAAGAGGAAAGCCGACAAAAGGGAAGTTTCTCAAATCTTTGCCCTTGCCTGTCTTGCTAGTGTGCATAAAATGCTGCCATTGGTTTTCACATTTCTCCTCCTAGGATAAAAGTCCTAGGCTGATGGATTTTCCTCCATTTAGAGAATCTTAGTCTGATGAATTTTTCTCCTAAGATAGAAAACCTAGTCTGATGAACTTTCTCCTAGGATCTAAATCTTAGTCTGATGAATCTTTCTCCTAAGATAGAATACCTAGTCTGATGAATTTTCTCCTAAGATCAAAATCTTAGTCTGACGAATCATTCTCCTAAAATAACAAAATGGACCTAGTCTGATAAATCTTCTCCTAGAGTCAAAATCTTAGTCTGATGAATCTTTCTCCTAAGATAGAAAACCTAGTCCAATGAATTTTCTCCTGGGATCTAAATCTTAGTCTGATGAATCTTTCTCCTAAGATAACAAGATCAAAATCTTAGTCTGACGAATCTTTCTCCTAAGATAACAAAATGGCCCTAGTTTGATGAATCTTCTCCTAGAATCTGAGTCTTAGTCTGATGAATTTTTCTCCTAAGATAGAAACCCTAGTCTGATGAACTTTCTCCTAGGATTAAAATCTTAGTCTGATGAAACTTTCTCCTAAGATAACAAGATAACAAAAAACCTAGTCCGATAAATTTTCTCCTAGGGTCTGTATCTTAGTCTGATGAATCTTTCTGCTAAGATAGAAAACCTAGTCTGATGAATTTTCTCCTAGGATAAAAATCTTAGTCAAATAGTTTTACTCACAGGGGACATACATGCCAATCAAGTCTTTAGTTTTGCTCTCACCATCGTATCAATAGCTTAGGTAACAACTCACAAGTCCGTGCAGCCACCAACTGGGGCAGAAAATTTTCTTTGTTTGTTTATTTTGTTGCAGTCAAGAGCCCACCTGGAAAACAAGGGAATACTTTTCAAGTTTCAACAATCAGGAGCCCACCTGGAGAACAAGGTAATACTTTTCAAGTTTCAGCAATCAGGAGCTCACTTGGAGAACAAGGGAATATTTTTCAAGCTACAGCAATCAGGCGCCCACCTGGAGAACAAGGGAAGTGCAATTCAAATTTTAGCTTGCATATCCCGTGTAGTTACAGAGTTACGGATAGCTAATTGGTAATGATCAGGCTGCCTTGGACTTTTGATTTGTAATAAATCATTGAATTATATAATTGTGTAGCTTTCTGACATTAGTCTAGTGTAACAGGTCTCAATAAGCAGTAGATAGACATAGCTTAAGTGTGATTATGAATTATGGGTGAGTATATGGGGGTAATTATCACGTATGCTCCCTTTATCTGTTAATAGCATTAATACATGGTGTGTTATGAGTAGTCGGAACATTAGTTGGTTAGAACCGTAAGAATTGCATTACCAAAGAGCTTCAATATAGTATATTTAGCTTCAGCTTTGAAAATCATATGTTGAACCCTGTTTGTTGCACGTTAATTATGATTTATTTAAAAAAAATGATGGGATATCCTGAATCAATAGTCAGCTGTTATTACAATATCATTGTTCAACAGTCAATTGAATTCGAATAGCTACAGATTTAAAAATTAATTTCTTGGGCTCAATACTGAGCCAATGCAAACCAAAAACGACCCTCGAATAAAATCTGGGCCCAATGGTTTGGCCCAGCTACTCAATGGAAATCAAACTCACTTGTTACAGATTGGGCTGGATATTAAGAAGGCCCAAATCGCAGGGCCATTTCATGTTAACACAAGTTGGGCTAAATGCGAAGCCCAAGTGTGCAGGGGGATAAATTCTCTTAGGTTAATTAGACCTAATTTGTAACATTAGGTTCTCGAGTTAAGTAGCGGGTTCAAATTAAGAGGTCTATTCCTTTTGTTTGAATCCGAATTTGAACTTGGGGCCCGAATGTTATAACTTTAATTAACTAGGACTTTTCTTTTATTCTTAAAGAAAAATAAAAAATAGAAAATCATAGTTACTTTAGGGCTTGCCCTTTTAAATAAAAATGAGACGAGCCTCGCCAAACAGAACGTGTATATTGCGGGGCCCTCTTAAATGTATATATTAAAATACTTAAAATTCGGGATGGGCCATTTAGCGAATTTCACGGCCTTCACCAAAGATAATAACGTGTTAGTCTCTTTAGGCACGTTTTAATAATTTTACCTTCTTAAATATGGGTGCACATTTATGTGACCCAAATCCAAATCTCAACGAAGTCGAAATGTATCAAAACTCGCGGGTGAATTTATGTGACGCGGTTCGAGACATATTTTTACGACGTTGCAATCCTCTTAAAATTATAATAATAAAAGCGGTTCAAAGTTAAAAATACATAGGTCAAAACATGTAGTAAATTAAATAAATAAGCCAAATATAACAGTAGAGCGACCGTGCAAGAACCACGAAACTCGAGAATGCCTAACACCTTCTCCCGTGTTAACATAATTCCTTGCTCGAATTTTTGGATTGCGGACTATTAAACAGAGTCATATTTTCCTCGGTTCGGGATTTAATTGGTGACTTGGGACACCATTAATCTCCCAAGTGGCGACTCTGAATCTTAATAATAAATCTCGTTCCGATTGTCCTTTAATTGGAAAAACTTCTTTACGGCTTACGGGGTGTAGTGAAAAAGGAGGTGTGACAGCATACTGATCACGCCTAACTCTAGTCCTAAAAAGGATAAGCGGTCGCTGCAAATATAATCCGATCTAAAAGTCCGGAGTCGAATCCCACAAAGAACTAAGCTTTAGTTGTATTTGTTTAATATTACCACGAAGACAAGATTGAAAATAAATAAACAGCTGAAAACTAACTATGCTTGAATTGTAAACAATTGAAATAAAGGTCTAAGGTAATGGTTTTCCCCGTTGTTGATTTCCTTAGTTGTATGTTTCTTATAGCTTTGACTTAGTTGCCTCTTTCAATCATGATCTCTCCATCTATCATAAATCTCTCTCAAGCAATTATGATAATTTACTAGACGCACTCTCTCAAGCTACGCTAGCTAGATTCGTATTACAGTTCACTTAGATCGCACCCGAGGTATCGTTATCTCTAATCTAATCTCTAAACCCTCGGTTATGACTCTCGCCTATACTCCGGGAGTGATGTTGTTCAAACAACTACCGAAATATGCACTCTCTCTCAAGCAGATACATAATAAATAGGAATGGCTAATTGAGGATCCTTTCAATTAACCACAATCAAAACGTAGTAGAACAAATAGAGATAAATAACCAATTCAAAATTATATTAATATAACAACCAAATCATCCCCAACGGTTTTCACCAAAACCCTTGAAAACGAATTAGCTATTCATAATAGTAAGTAAAACTACAATACTAAAAGTCATAACCAATAATGAAAAATAGGAAGAGGAAGGAAAAACTTGTTGAAGAATTTCCCGCCTTGCTCTCCTTGTGTTCTGCCTCCTTAGGTCAAATATATGTCCAAAATATATCCCCCCTCTTTTCTTGGCTGACCTCCTTTGTTTAATATAGGGTTTAGGGCTTAAAATCCCATATTTTACACTTTGGTCCCTGAAATTTTTGCTTCCTGCCGCAGCCCCACCGCGGTTACGCCAGGACCACGGCCAGAATGGTCCTCTGAATCAGCAGCAGTGTTCGGCCGCGGTCCTACTGTAACTGTGAGTTTTCACCCTGTTCTATTTGAAATTTGGAAAAACATAAAACATGAAAGTTGTAGTCTTTTGAGTTGTCTTTCCAATCATATATTATGGAGCTCACATGGAGCTTTGAGTAAAAGGTTATGTCTATTTTACTAGAAAGTGCGTAATATGCCTCCTCGAGTCTTCATTTTGTTGTTTTATCATCCGTTGATCCCCGAATACGATCCCGGCTTAATTCCTTGGGATTTTACTGAGACTTCAAAGCTTCAAATTACTTGAATTCATTTCATAAAATCTATATAGCTCAGAATCACTCCTACAAGGCATAAAACCACCGTTAGTGCAAATTACTAGCGATTAAAGCGCAAACTCAACTAAAGTGCAGTAAATTAGAATGTAATAATCGACTAAAATACGTAATTATAGCCTATTATCACTTACTAGTCATAACACCTGAAATGAAGCTGCTCATGGCCTCAGACTGCTTAACGACGCGCTAGGGCTCAAAACGACGTCGGGTCAGTACAGTTTTCATGAGTAACAGTCTTGCTATCAATTGAAGATATTTAATTAAAGACTCTACAAAGCCATTTTGAGTGTGAACATGAGCTACATGATGTTCAATTTTATCCCAATTGATAAGCAATAATCATTAAATGCTTGGGATGAAAACTCAGCAGCATTATCAAGTCTAATAGACTTAACTGGATTATTGAAAAATTATGCCCGTAATCAGATTATTTGTGCCATTAATTTTGCAAACGCCAGATTGCGAAATGACAATAGGCACACATGATACCTTCTAGAAGATGTATCTATTAATACCATAAAATATCTAAACGACCCACTAGGTGGGTGAATAGGTCCATAAATATCCCCTTGTATATGTTCCAAAAATACAAAGGACTCAATCCCAGCCTTTATTGGTGATGGTGTAATAATTAACTTGCCTTAATAACAAGAAATGCAAGAAAATTCATTATTTAAAAGAATCTTTAAATTTATTTAATGGATGCCCATTTGAGTTTTCTATAATTCGTCTCATTATAATTGATCCAGGATATACCCAATCGATCATACCAAAGCACAAAAATATTGGAATCAGTAGCCTTTTGGTTTACGGTAGAATGTGCTTCAATTGCACTAATTCTTGTCCAATACAGGCCAGAAGATAAAGATGGGAATTTCTCAATAACGCTTTTGTGGCCACAGACATTCTTGGTAATGATGAGATATTCAAGATCATTCTCATCTATTGTCTCAATACGATATCTATTTCGGCGGATATCTTTAAAACTCAACAAGTTCCTCTTGGACTTGGAGGAGAACATTGCATTCTCTATGATAAGAATTGTTCCCTTACGGGAGATTTATAGTAACTCTTCCAGAGCATTTAATTAAATTACTACTACTAGAAATTGTAGTAATATATACCTTACACATACTTAAATGAGAGAAATAGTTCTTCTCTTTGAATATTGTTCATACATGAATCAACTAAACTAATATTTTCTACAATTAACTTTGATCCAAGTTTGCGTTGTGAGATATCCATATTTGCCTAATCTTCTCAAGGAGCTTCTTGAGACGGTAGAGTCTCATGCTGATAACGTGAAATAAAACAATAAGGAAAGAATAATATTGTAGAGAAAGAGAGAGGGGGAATTCTTATTTAATTTTGGGATGATTTAAAATAGGGTAAGATCCCTCTATTTATAGGGGAAATGACTGAGCCACAAAGTAAAACTCTCTAAAAGATAGATGTTCACTCTAATTACAATTCTACTCATTACACTTTTTTCAATTTAACAAAAAAAGTACTTTCTGTTCATAATATAGAAAAAGTGTTCTTTCTTTTCAACAAAATGATGTAGTAAAAAGTATTGTCTTTTATTTTAATAAAAAAAAACACTTTCTTTTTATGATATAGTAAGAAGTATTTTCTTTCATTTCAACAAAATAAGTATTCTCTTTTCATAATGTTAAAAAGTATTTTTTTTCATTTCAACAAAATAAATATTTTCTTTTCATGATGTAGAAAAAGTATTTTCTTTTATTTTAACAAAATAAATATTTTTTTTATGTTGTAGAAAGAGTACTTTCTTTTTCAACCAAAATAAGAGTATTTTCTTTATAGTTGTAGCATAAATTTCAACATTATTTTTGAGTGAAAAAGTAAAGTAATACATTAGTCTCTTTTAGGTTTATGTAAATTTTAAAAGAATAATTAATTAAATTCTTGAAGAAAATAGAGTCTTGAAAACATTGAGTATTTAGGGTGGGGGGAGGGGGAGCACAGGAAACATAGATTTGAGGGAGGGGGTGGGATAAGGAAAGTGGCATAAAAAATATTTTTCTAAAAAATATTTTCTACTCTCTAAACAAACACCAGGAAATATTTTCCGAAAATTTTTTTTCACACACCAACCAAACATGAAAAAATAAGTGATAAAATTACTCATTTTACAAGAAAATATTTTCATGAAGAACATTTTCCTTCATACTAAACACACCCTAAATATTGAAAGGGCATATTTGTTTGTCAAAGCAGTAACCGCAAATATTTATCTACATCGGGTGTTTTTACTAAACCATGTCAATTAATCATGGTTAAGTAATTTAATAATGCAAAAATGTACATTTAATAACCTTTAAATAGAGGACTGACTCGAATGTTTTGAGTAGTAAGGCTTGTGCCTTAGGCCCCTAAATTTGGGGAGCCCCATTTTTAATTTTTTTAATTATATATGTAAAAAAATAATATTTAGTACTTTTAATACAAAAGTAGATTTTTTATTATAATGGGAAAAAAAGCTCTTTAAGATATAAAAACAAAGTAATAATTTGACTTACTAGAAAATGAGTAGATGAATAGTTTTCCCAACATTTCAATTTTTCACTTTTTATTCCCTCATTAGGTAATGTGCCCAACTTTTAGTTTTTTTTACTATCCCTTTCTTATTTTGTCATTTTGCCTTTCTCTTTAATATTCTTAGTCACCTTCTTTCTCCAAGATTTCATTACTATCTTCTTTTTCTAAATTTGATTAGTTCAAGTGTTCAACAATATTTTTAAGCTTCTAATAGTTCTACACTTCTATTGCTTTATAAACTCTTACTTGAGATCAATAATATATCAAAAAATTAAATGAGTTGGTTATATTATCAATTAAAAAGAAACTATTAGAGAAAATTAATTATAAAAAAAGATTATTAATAACGTTGTATCTTAAAAAGCTAGAACTTAAATAAAAATATATCTTAGTATTACTTTCTTTTAAAACTGTAGGTCTCATATTAAATTTTAACTTTAGACCCGCATGTGCTTGGATCTCCCTAGGGGATGAGATCCCCTCCAATGACTTTTTGTCCAGTTTTGCTCAATGGTAGTGTAGATTAATTACATGTGGCAATCATACTATTCTATGGATGAGATCTACTATTCTAAATATGATAAAACAATGTTAAATAAAATATAATAAAAATTCTAAAGGTCATTGACTGAATCGTTTAGTGCAACGGCATTGCCCCTTGAAAGTGAAGTCTTTAAAGTTGTGGGGCCCACCGGTTTGAGCAAACATAACAATTAAAAATTGCTGGAATAATTTTACTACTATGAATTAACACCTATAACTAGAGCTCGACTTCATAATACGAATTATATCAATGGATTAAAATATTTCACGTATCATTATAATTTTAACAATTACATCATTTCTTTTATTTATATTTGCAAGATCCAATGGTAAAGGAAATGTTTTTAATAATTTTGAATTAAATGCTTCTTAAAATATGACTTGTAAGAGCTTATCTCAACATATTTTTTTCTTTCAAGAACATATCCTAAATTTAATCAGAGATTGACGGTAATATTAAAACACCTTTTATGATAATTCTTTTAACAAGTTTGTAACTTTTATTATTTGAACAGGAATCTTTTAGTTTTAATATTTTTGCAAATGCATGAAATTCATATTCTCTACCTCATGATCAAGTTTATATTAAATGGGTTTTTCTTAATTTATATATATATTAAAAGCTTGCAAATCTTTTCGAAAGTCATGGATCACAGTTTCAAGAATACTAATTTATTATGATTTATGTCAATTTA
>MU672865.1:5330-30141 GCA_026770625.1 Nicotiana glauca | reverse complement strand
TAGTTGATAAATTTAGTGGATAAACCAAAAATGATAGAAGCAAAATTAGGAGCCAAAACACCTTCCTAGACTTCACAAATACTCAACTCCCATAACTAGCTCCCTGAGGAAATTGACCCCGAAACCACTATCAGGTAAAAGTTGTTAGCGCCCACTCTTCCCAAGGGTTGATTCCGCACCGATCAGGTGCCCTAAACCAAAGTTTTCTTTTCTTTAACTGATAATTTTGTTGAGAGTACTCAAATCTGTCTAACTCTAGTTAGCTTAAATAGAGTTAATGTTATTTTGGTTAAGCAAGTAGTTAGTTAGTTATGTAATGTATATAAATAGAACAATAGAGGAAGTAGTAGTTTGTACGATACCATTCCTTCTCAGTTAATAACAGAATCTGTATTCTCTTCTCTCAACTGTCTTCTCGAAGCTTCCTTCTCTTCTTCACCTGAGCTTCATCTTCCATAGCCATGGAAGTTAACATGTATCAGAGATTGCATCGCCGATCTAAGCTGAGACTTCCGCTCGTTCGTTCTGTGAGTTACTTCAATTCATACACACAGTATTGAATTGCCTCAAAGAGATAGAGTACTAAAATTAGGGCTTCTTCGAGATCACTCAAAATTGAGTTGAATTGGACTCAAAGAAGCTGAAAGTGGAAATTACAGATGACGAGAACAATCACTGACCTACAAATGCCTCTCCGACGACCAGTGCTACTAGATTCACCATAGTCGATCACAATCATCCTTTCTACCTACAACCTACAGATACTCAAAGTTGCTCTCTGATTTCTCTTCAATTGATTGACTCAGACAACTATGCTATATGGAGTAAATCTATGCGAATTAGTTTGTTAGGTAAAAGCAAATTAGGTTTTGTTGATGGAAGATACCCTAAGTCTAAATTTGAACCTGAACTACATGACTAATGGGAAAAGGTGAATGTTGTAGTTTTATCATAGATAATGAATGCAGTATGACCAGGATTGCTAAGTAGTATTGTATATGCATCCAATGCTTACAAGGTCTGGGAAGATTTAAAAGAAAGGTTTGATAAAGTGAATGGCTCTAGAGTCCTTCATCTCCATGGGGAGACTCATACCCTTATTCAGGGGACTATGACCGTTGTTGATTACTTCTCTAAGCCTAGAGATTTATGGGATGAATTTGATGCACTCATACCTTGCCCTAGGTGTCCATGTCAACAATCTAAGAAGTTGTTGTTCACTTTAAATATCATAGACTTCTACAGTTCCTCATGGGCATAAATGATTCATGTTCACAAGATAGGAGTTAGATTATAATAATGTCTCCAGTTCCTAACATCAACAAAGCCTACTCCTTTCCTATTGATCTTGAGAGTCAGAGGAGTCTAGCAAACTTTACACAAGTAGTGCAAGTTGCAGAAGTTGTTGAAGGTAATGCAATATTTAGTAACAGAGGTCCAGTAACTACAAGGGAAAATCCTAGCCTCAGAAGAAGATCCCTCAGTGTGAGTACTGCCATCGAAAAGGACATACAAAGGAGTCATGTTACAAGTTAGTTCATTATCCCTCAGACTTCAAGTCTAAGAAAAAGGGAAGTAGTCCTGGAGTGTTTGCAAACTATGCAAGTCCTGCAGCAGGCCATGCTCTTGGTGATACCTGCAAGTTTACTAACAACAATCCACAAATGATATTTGGAATGCAGAATCAACAGAACCTTCAAATACCTCAGCAACATGTTCAACACCCCACTCCTTACTTTACATAGGAGTCATATCAACCACCACAATCAGTGCTTTAAAAGTCTTTTCAGCAGCATGCCCTCTCTTCACATACAAACAATATCAACAAATTGTTCGGTTGCTCAACACAGGCATGGATGAAGACACTTCTTGCAAGACTGTAGTAGCAGGTACTCTGATTGCCTTAGTATCTCAATATGTTAAGAATAGATGGATAATAGATATTGGAGCCTCCAACCACGTGACATCTATCCTGCAATGGTTAAAATCTTATCAGCTTCTTCAAGAGTCTGAAAGAAATAAAGTACAATTACCTACAGGAGAAATAGCATTTGTCACACACAGAGGGAATCATCTGTGTTTACTAATCAAGACATCAATGATGTTATATATATATATATATATATATATATATATATATATATATATATATATATATATATATACACACACACACATACACACACACACACTTGATTTCAAATACAATCTGCTTTCAGTATCTAAACTTACAAAGGAGTTACATTGTTTAGTGGCATTCTTCCCTGACTTCTGTATCTTTCAGGAATCTACAGTGGTCAGGTGAAGGGGATTGGTAAGGAGGAATTGGGACTCTACATACTGAAGGGAAGTTCACCGCAAGGAAGTTCATTACCTACTACAGCTACGTCTTCAGATAATGTAGTTAATGTAGTCAATAAAAGTTGTGTTACAACTGATAGTAAAAACAATAATACTGGTGCTAGTGTTTCTTATTCTTGTTCTCTATGGAATATGAGATTAGGTCATGCTCCAATTGAGGTGATTAGAAATCATAAGGTTATCAATAAGCTAAAACCTTGTGATTAATCATTTTATATTGTATGTCCTTTGGCCAAGCAAACAAAATTACCCTTTCAATTGAGCACTACTGTTTCAAAAGCTGCATTTGAATTAATACATTATGATGTTTGGGGACTCTATAGGGTACAAACATATGATGGAAAAAGATTCTTTGTTACAATTGTAGATGACTTCACCAGATACACTTGGATATGTCTAATTGTTTCTAAGTCAGATACCATACTTGTACTAAGAGACTTCTGAATAAAGTGAAGAATGTATTCACTAGTTCAGTTAAGACTCTAAGAACAGATAATGGAGGTGAGTTCTTTATCCATGAAGTCAAAACTCATATGTTTGAATTTGGTATTAATCATCAAAGTACATGTGTCTACACCCCACAACAGAATGGGATTACTGAAATGAGGCACAGAACTATCCTAAATATGGCTAGATCCCTCAGATTTTAGGCTGCAATACCTTTAAGGTTCTGGGGAGAGTTTGTGACCACAACTGTCTATCTGATCAACAGACTACCCTCAAGAGTCATATCTGGCAGATCTCTATTTAAAATGTTGTACTGTCATGCTCCATCACTATCTCATCTGAAGGTGTTTGGTTGCTTATGATATGCTGCTACTCCTAAAATAGTAGATAAGTTTGCCCTTAGAGTTGTGCCTACAATATTCATAGGATATGATACTACCCAGAAGGGGCAAAAATTGTATGATATTCACTCTCATAGTTTCTTGGTAAGCAGGCATGTAGTGTTTCAAGAGAACCTGTTTCCTTTAAAGCACATGAAACAACAAGAACTCCAATCTTTTCCAGTCCTAGATCTTATGTCTTCTGATGATGTACACTACAGGAATGAGAACAACCATGTTCCATGTCCTTCTACTGGTTCATCTGAGCCACCTGCTATCTCTTCTCATCCCAGTGAGACTCATGCACACTTTACTGATACATCAGAGGCAGAGATTGCTATAGCTGATCAAATCTCTCCATCACTAGGCATTGAACATGCTATATCTGAGAAGAGCATCCCTTCATCATCTGCAATCTCTCCAGTGGGTCCTCAAAGGTCTTCCAAGCCAAGTAAGCCTCCCTTATACTTACAAGATTATGTAACCAAAGGCTTCAAGCAATCTTGCCCATATCCCCTATCATCATACGTCACCTATGAATAGCTCAAGCTAGTATATATACAAGCTCTCTCTGCTTATTCAGCCCTGTCAGAACCAAAGACATTCAAAGAAGCCTCTGTTGACCCAAAGTGGATACAAGCTATGCAACTAGAGATAGCCACTTTGGAAGACAATAATATATGGAGCATTGTTTACTTGCCACCAGGTAAGCTGCCAATTGGTACAAGTGGATCTTCAAAATTAAATATAGAGCCTCAGGAGAGGTGGAGAGATATAAGGCTCGTTTGGTTGCCAAAGGCTACATTCAAAGAGAATGTCTTGAATGTAATGAGACCTTCTCACTAGTAGCCAAAATGGTGATAGTCAAGGCTGTGGTAGCTCTTGCTCTAACTAAGCAATGGACTATCTATCAATGGACGTCCACAATGCTTTTTTTAATGGTGATTTACTAGAGGAGGTCTATATACATGTTCCTAAGGGATTTAGCAGCTAGGGGGAGTCCTTGAAGGTCTGTAAACTTCACAAATCCCTATATGGTCTTAAACAAGCACCTAGACAATAGAACAAGAAGCTGACAGAGTCACTACTGCAGATGGGGTTCCAACAAAGTCACTATGGTTACTCCTTGTTTACAAGAAAAACAGGTAGTGATCTAACAGTGATCTCAGTTTATGTTGATGATCTACTCATCACAGGAAACAACCAATCTCTACTGAATCAAACCAGAAAAGATCTATAAAGTCAATTCAAAATAAAGGATCTAGGTGAATTGAAATTCTTCCTAGGCATTGAGTTTGCAAGGTCCGAGAAAGGGATTGTGATGTGCCAAAGGAAGTATGCACTTGAACTCATCTCTGACTCAAGGCTAGGGGGAGAAAGACCAGCAAGAACACCACTTGAGGTGAATCAGAAGCTAACTTCTGAAGAATATGATAGGAGTATAAGAGATGATGAATAGCATGAAGGTAAAATACTCAAAGATCCAAGATGGTATCAAAGACTAGTGGGTAGACTTCTATACCTAACCATGATAAGACATGACTTAGCCTTTGTTGCACAAGTGCTGAGTCAATATATGCACTGCCCAATGGAGTCTCATATGCAAGTAACATTTAGAGTAGTAAGATATCTAAAAGAAGCCCCGGGTTTAGGGCTATTGATGCCTACACAGAATACCAATATGCTAAGTGCTTATTATTACCCAGACTACGGAGCATGTCTGCAATCCATGAGGTCTGTAATAGGCTATTTGGTAAAGTTTGGGCATGCACTAATCTCTTAGAAGTCAAAGAAACAATCGACAATGTCCAGAAGCTCAGCTGAAGCTGAGTTCAAGAGCATGGCTTCATGTGCAGCTGAAATAACTTGGATTATTGGATTACTCAAAGAGCTTGGAGTGGATGTGGAATTACCCGTTAAGCTTAAGTGTGACAACAAGGCTGCAATCCAAATAGCAGCTAATCCAATTTTTCATGAAAGAACCAAAAATATAAACATTCACTGTCATTTCGTAAGAGAAAGGATTACACAAGAAATACTGAGAACTGAGCATGTTTCAACCAAAGAAGAATTGGCTGATCTACTCACAAAAAGTCTAGGAAAACTTCAACATGATTACTTTCTAGGCTGGCTTGGAATACAGAACTTTTTCAAGCCATTGGCTTGAGGGGGAGTGTTGAGAGTTCTCAAGTCTATCTAACTCTAGTTAGCTTAAGTAGAGTTAATATTATTAGTAGTTAAGCAAGTAGTTAGTTTGTTATGTAATGTGTATAAATAGAACAGTGGAAGAAGAAATAGTTTGTACAGTACCATTCTTTCTTAGTTAATAACAGAATCTGTATTCTCTTCTCTCCAGTGTCTTGTCGAAGCTTCCTTCTCTTCTTCATCTAAGCTTCATCTTCCATAGCCATGAAAGTTAACAAATTTCAACACATGAGGTAGATACTAGTGAATTGAATATAATCTAGTAGATTACTGAAACTATTCCGAACTTACTCTAAAATATAAACTATTTAAATCAAAATAAACGTAATACTTCAAGTTATGACTCATAAGTCACCTGCTTCATTATTTATTAATGAATTTAATTTTTATATATAGATAGTGTGAAACATCATCAATATAGTTTAATATGTTTTATCGCAAGTTACTCGTCTTATTTTTCATGTATCTAACCTTACTTTTTATGACAATTTCTTGTGGTGCTTCTTTAATTAGGGAATCTGATAGTATAAAAAATTTTTTTACACTATCAAGGTAGAAGTTAAACTTTTTTATTTAATTTGAGATACAATTCATCAGTACAGTTATGTTCCGAGGTTCATCACAATTGGTATATCCAGTGGCGAAGGTAGGGTTTTTGCTAAGTGGATTAAAAAAAAGTAAGAAAAGATTGTAGCTTTTGAACCTCATTAACCACTAAACTATGCTTTTGGGACTGTGTCAGATGGATTCAAAACATAATATATTGTATATGGTCGAGATCGTATGCCTTTGATCTATAGGCTCAAGAGGTAGTCCGAAGACCGAGTTCGAATACGGTCGAGTAGTGGAATGGGAGATGGGGGAATCAGCCTCCAAATGATATTCGAGATGTAGCAAGTACAGCAGATCGCCATCGCCCACTCCGGAGTCAGAATAAAATGTCGGGTATAGCCGAACCAGTAAACACTCGACGGACTGAACCGGTGCCAGAGAGGTCAAATAAAAGTGACTCAGGGTCTAACCCCACGATTATGATGATGCTTGAATAGCTCACTAAGAGGATCGAGTCCCGAGAAAAGAAGATTGAAGACAATGACAAAAAGGTGGAAACTTATAACTCCTATGTTGATCAAATACCAGGTGCACCTCCAGTTTTGAAAGGTTTAGACGCAAAAAAGTTCATACAAAAACTATTCCCTCAGAGCGCAGCTTCAATGTCCATTCCAGATAAGTTTCGCATGCCCAATATACCCAAATATAATGGGAAAATTGACCCTAACGAGCATATTACTTCATACATTTGCGGGATCAAAGGAAATGACTTGAATGACGATGAGATCAAATCAGTCTTATTGAAAACGTTTGGAGAAACATTACCGAAAGGAGCTATGATTTGGTATCACAACTTACCTCCTAACTCTATTGACTCGTTTGCTATGTTAGTAGACACCTACGTGAAAGCACACCCCGGGGCCATAAAGGTGGCCATAATAAAATCAGAGGTCTTCAAGATAAAATAGAGGAACGACAAGATGTTGAGGGAGTTCGTGTCTAGGTTCCAGATTGAGCGAATGGAGTTAACACCGGTCTCGATGACTAGGCCTTACAAGTTTTTTATGCAAGGTTTAAATGAAGGAGCTTGATTGCATCTCAATAACTAAAGCAGAACTTGATCGAGTATCTAGGTGTGACGTGGTCAGATGTGCATAATCATTATCAATCAAAAATCAGGCTCGAGGAAGAACAATTGAGAGCCCCCTTGGGTTCAGTTCATCCTAACAGATCAACAGCTAATCCCCTCAGGGACATAGATAGAGAATCGAGATCGGATAGGGAACGGTATCAGCCATATGTCAATCGAAGAAACAACATTTTAGGTTGTGACGCTCCTCGAAACAGTCGGAGAAATGATCGAGGTCAAAGCTCTCGGGGACTCATGAGTAAGAATGGGTTTGATAAGCATATCGATCCAGCGGAGGCACCTCGATTGTCGAAGTATAACTTCAGCATAGATGCATCGAGGATTGTGTCAGCTATTGGAAGAATCAATGTTACTAAGTGGCCCAGGCCCATACAAACTGATCCTTCTCAAAGGAACCCAAACTTGATGTGCAAGTATCATGGCACACACGGTCATAGAACAGTAGATTGCAAGCAGCTAAGGCAAGAAGTGGCTCGATTGTTCAACAAAGGTCACCTTCGAGAATTCCTCATTGATCGAGCCAATGTAATCCACATGATTGTTGGCGGTTTCGATGTCACACATGGACCTATGTTCAAACGCATCAAGGTGTCGATCACTAGAGAAAAATGGACTCGAAGCTATGTTCCCTAGGAGGCCCTATTATTCTACGACAAGAAAGCAGGAGGAATATTTCATCCACATAACGACGCCCTGGTAATCTCTATTCTTTTAAATAAAATTCTAGTTAAACGTTTTCTAGTGGATCCTGATAGCTTAGTAAACATAATCAGATCAAGGGTCATGGAATAACTCGTCCTACAAGATCGGATTGTACCTAAATCTCGGGTCCTAAATGGCTTCAATATGGAAAGAGAAACAATAAAGAGAGAGATAATCCTACTAGTAAACGTAGCCGGAACCATACTAAATACGAAATTCCATGTCATCAAAGGCCATATAAGGTATAATGCACTCCTCGGAAGACCATGGATACATAACATGAGGGCAGTACCTTTAACTCTTCATCAGATGATGAAGTTCCCAATAGAGGATGGAGTAAAAAGGTCAATGGAGAGCAACATGCTGCAAAGGAGATGTTTGCAGTCGATGAAAAAATGTCGATACTAGAGCCGTCGACCTCAGAAAAGTAGGACACCAAAGGTAAGCAAGCGGCCAAATAGCAATCACCACCTCCAGCTTCGATAGAATCGGAGCAGTAGGTAATCGAAGACGAAGAAGAGGGTTTTCTCACTCCTCAAACCTTCATCATTCCCTAGGATTTCATGCAAATAAGTCAACGATCAAGGAACTGAAGCAGGTCATACTGATCGAATATATGCCCGAGAGAAAGGTATACTTTGGAACGGGATTAAACCCCCTAAATCAGGAAAAAACTCGTTCAATTTCTTACTGATAATATGGATTGATTTTCTTGGTCCCATTTAGATATGACAGGGATCCCATTGGAGATAACTACGTGACGGCTTAGCCTCGACCCCAGGTTCAAACTGGTGGAGCAAAAAAGGAGGCCTCAGTTATGCATTCATAAAGGATGAGGTAACCAAACTTCTTAAAATAGGGTTTATCCGAGAGGTAGAATGGTTAGCCAACATAGTTGTAGTTCCTAAAAAAGGAAACAAAATTAGAATATGTGTAGATTACAAGGATTTGAACAAAGCATGCCCGAAAGATTCTTTCCCACTGCCCAACATCGACCGTATGATCGATGCCACGACCGGCACAAGATCTTAACTTTTCTTGACACCTACTCCAGGGATAATCAAATTCAGATAAACCCGGAGGACTGGGAAAAGACTTCGTTTATTACCCTTTGGGCTAAAAAATGCAGGAGCTACATACCCACACCTAGTTAACAAAATGTTCGAAGAACAAATAGGGAAAACAACGGAAGTTTACATTGATGATATGTTGGTTAAGTCCCTGCGCGCGGAGGACCATTTAGCTCATTTGCAGGAAACATTCAAAATCTTGAGGAAATACAACTTGAAGCTTAACCTAGAGAAATATGCCTTCGGAGTTGGCTCAGTTAAGTTCCTCGGCTTTATGGTATCGAATTGGGGTATCAAAATTAACCCTGATAAGATCAAGGACATAGAGGATATAACGATCGTGGATAGTGTGAAGGTTATGCAAAGGCTAACAGGTCGAATAGCTATTTTGGGTCGATTCATTTCTAGGTCATCAGAACGAAGCCACCAGTTCTTTTCCTTGCTCAAAAAGAAAAAGGATTTCGTATGGACCCCGAAATGCCAACAAACCTAAGAAGAACTGAGACGAAACTTATCGAGCCCAAATTTGCTTCAAACCCTGAAGGTAGATGAAAAACTTTACCTATATTTGGCACTATCCGAGATAGCGATAAGTGGGGTACTAGTTTGAGAAGATCAAGGTACACAATTTTCTATTTATTATGTATGCCAAATTCTAGGCGATACTGAAACCAGATAACCTCACTTAGAAAAATTATCACTTGCATTTATAAGCGCATCTAGAAAACTAAAGCCATATTTTTAATGTCATCCCATATGTGTGTTAACCACATACCCCCTTCAAAATGTTTTGCATTAGCCCGAATTATCAGGCCGATTGGCCAAATGGACCGTCAAACTTAGCGGGTGCGATATCGAATATCAACCTCGTACAACCATCAAGTCTCAAATCCTAGCTGACTTCATGGCTGATTTCACACCGAATCTCGTACCCAAAGTGGAGAAAGAACTCATGCTAAGATCGGGTACACCAAGAACATAGATAAAGGCAAGTGCGATTCACTGTTAGTGGTAAACCAAGTAAACAAAAGTTTTGAAGTTCGAGAAGATAAGATGCAACAATACATAGATAAACCACAAGTAACATTGCATCGCTTCAAGGAATAGACTCTAGATCATGTGCCTCGAGAGCAAAATAGTGAGGCCGATGCACTTGCTAATTTGGGGTCCTCGGTTGAAGAAGATGATATTATCCTGGGTACTGTCATCTAGTTATTGAAGTCTGTGGTTGAAGAGGGTCACACTGTGATAAATTCAACATGTTTGACCTGGTATTGGAGGAATAAGTACATTGATTATTTGAAAAATGGGAAACTTCTATAGGACCATAAAGAATCGAGGGCCTTTCGAATCAAGGCTACTAGGTTTGCATTAGATGAAAGCGAAACATTGTATAGGAGAAGTTTCAATGGGCCATTGGCGATATGTTTAAGGCCGAGGGACACCTATTATGTTTTACGAGAGGTCCACGAAGGTACTTGTGGAAATCACTCTGGTGCCGAGTCTTTGTTTCGCAAAATTATCAAATTAGGGTATTACTGGGATAACATGGAAAAAGATTCTAAGGAATTTGTCAAAAAATGTGATAAGTTTCAATGATTTGCACCAATGATCCATCAGCCTGGAGAACAACTCCTTTCGGTCCTATCCACGTGGCCTTTCATAAAATGTGGAATGGATATAGTCGACCCTCTATCAATGGCCCCAGGAAAGCTAAATTTATTTTTTTTACGACTGATTATTTTTCTAAGTGGGTGGAAGCACATGCCTTTGAGACGGTCAGAGAAAAAGAAGTTATTAACTTCATTTGGGACCACATCATATGTCGTTCGGGATACCTGCCGAGATTGTATGTGACAATGGGAAACAATTCATCGGCATCAAGGTGATAGAGTTCCTCGAGGTATATAAAATAAAGAGGATTTTATCGATACCATACCACCCAACTGGAAATGGACAGGCCGAGTCCACAAACAAAACTATAATTCAAAAACTAAAAAAGAGGTTGGACGATGTGAAGAGAAAATGGAGAGAAGTTCTACCCGAGGACCTTTAGGCATATTGAACGACATCAAAGCCTAGCACAGGGGCTACTCCGTTCTCTTTAGTTTATGGATCCGAGGTCCTCATCCCTGTCGAGGTTGGAGAACCCAGCTCCAAGTTTCGACATACATCGGAGAAGTCAAATCACGAGGCTATGAATGCTAGCCTCGAGTTATTAGATGAAAAGCGAGAAGCTGCGCTCGTTCGGATAGCCGCGCAGAAGCAAAGGATCAAAAGATACTACAATAGAAGGACCAACCTTCGATACTTTGGAATCGAGGACTTAGTTCTACGAAAGGTCACCCTCAATAATCGAGACCCGACTTGGAGTTGTTGGTAAAGGATTTTACAAACTAAGCACAATAGAAGATGAACAACTACCGAACAATTGGAACATATCATTACTCAAACGATACTATTGCTAAGGTATGAATGTATCTTTCTTGAACTTGAAACTAACTCATTGCAGGTGTTCGACCGAAATTATCGAAGGCACCTTTTTACACGAAGGCCTTGCACTCTTTTTCCCTTAGATCGGATTTTATCCCAAATGGGTTTTATCGGTAAAATTTTTAACGAGGCAACAACTATACGTTACATAAGGAGAACTCAATAGTATCCAAGGCTTCTTTTCACTCAACCTCGAATACTGGGGGGCATCACCCTTGGAGGTTATATTTATGAGGAAAATTCTTTACTTCATGCCAGAGAGGATCTCGATAGGAAAACTTTGTAGAAGGCCAAACGGTCAAATGAACCATGTCCATATAGAATAGTCGAGCCCCAACATTAAAACATGCACGCATGTATCAATTATTTGAAGAAGCTTTCTGTTTATACAAAATCACTTTATGTCTCAAAGAAGTTTACTATTATACGATCTTTACACTTATCATCCTACGGGAAACGGCTCAAGAGCCAGAACGTAAATGCATCACTGAATACTCGAGGACTGTCATTGATAGTCAACTCATCCGAGTCACCAAAAACACGGACTCATAAGACCTCAAAGAGGCATCCCCTCGATATAAAGGCCAAGGCCAACATACTCAGGGACTAACCTTCCGAACAAGTTCGAAAGGTTATCAGAAAACAAGTCTAAGAGACATACCAGAAGGCTATGGACATATAAAAAGCTACGGCCATATTAAAGACTACGGTCATATGAAAAGGTTATGGCCAAAATAATGCGGCTCAAAGACGTCCGACTTCCGCCATAAAATTAAAGGCCTTCAAACACTTTGAAAAAACCAGTTAAATCAGGATACCCTCGGTAAAAGAAAATAATAAAGGGGCTTCGATAAAATCAGTCCTCAAATAATTTAAAGGCTTCGATAACATCAGCCTTCGAAAAAGCCTCAAAAGGTATTTGATTATGTTTACACAAACAGATTGCTAATAAGGTTCGACTCGTCGAACCTTCAAAAAAACCCAACAGGTACAAAAAAACATGCTAAGGCATAATTAAATTTTCACTAAGTCTTTTAGCCGAAAAGAGGGAAAAATATATAGCCACTCTAGAGGCCAAATCAGCCCCACTTTAAAAGCCTAAGGGCCAACCTATAAGATCTTAAGGGCCGATATAAAAGAGCCTAAGGGCCAAAATATATAGAGTTTGAAATCTTGCTCTCACCCAACTCGGACTCAAGAGTCCCAACATCCCGAGCTCGTATCAAACCAATTAAACTTAGCTCGAGGATTTATAAAAACCTTAAGGGGTATTATATTGATCAATAAAATCCTAAGGGTTTATTATGTTCTAAGTCCAAACTGATATTCAGAATAATCAATTGAGTTGTAAAATAGAATTTCCCTCAAATGAGGATAAAATAAAATTCAACAGAAATCAAAGATGAAGCAAAAAGATCCTTTTATATTCAGAAGAGGTGTGTTTTACAGAAGATATTTACAAAGACCACGAGGGGCCCTTATACGAAAATAAAGAAATGAACAAGAACCTAATCTATTTTCGAGCTACATTCCCGAAAGCAACATCCCCAGGAATAGCATCCTCGGGAGCTCTATCTTCGGGAACCTCCTCCTCCTTCGGAACTCCATCTTCACCTTCCCCGCCCTCAAAACCACTCATATTATCTTCATCATCGGAAGAAATGAGAAACCTGGCATCGATTTCCAGCGCCTTTGTTTGGGCTATTTCTTCAGTAAGGTCAAATCCCCGGGCGTAGATTTCTTTAAGAGTCTCCCTTCGTGCTTGGCACTTGGCTAAATCATTACTCCATTTCTCCCGGTCGGAGTCTTCCCTCAACTCCGCTTGAACAACCTCGACATTCCTTAAGTATACGAGGATGGTCTTATTGGCTGTAGCCTTCGTCTTTTCAACTTCAGCCTTAGGCTGTGCAGCTTTGGTCCGGGCTCTAGCAAGCTCTGCCTCTAACTTCTCAATTTTCTTCGCCTGAGCTAGACCCTTCACTTTAATGCCTCAGAGTTGAGTTTCAGCTGAGGTCAGTTGGTCTATAACAGCTTCCTTATCGGCAGCGAGCTCATCCATATTCTCTTTCCATCGATGACAGTCAGTCTTAACTTGATCAACCTCGCCCCAAAGCTGCCCAATTATCACCAAATTCTGCTGCAGTTGAGACATCATTAGCCTCCGAAGTAAGGCCAAGAAGACCATACTTTAAAATCTTAGTTACCTGCTCATCTAGCTCGGTCTTATTTTTTCGAGCTTTGGCCAATTAAGCCCGGAGGTCCTTAAGATCTTCCTCTTTTTGGCCGCAAAGGAGCCTTAGGGCATTCTCTTCCCCTAAAAACCTCCTGAGCTCTGCCTCACATTGGCTCAGCTCAACTCTAAACTTGATGATGGCCTATACATAAAATGAAGACATGTCAGTCAAAGGAAAGGAAGGAAAGAAAAATTACAACAATGAAAGTTAGTATTTACTTGAGAGAGGAGACGTTGAGACTCTTCGAAGAGAGTGGATGCATCGTTAAGGTCAACAACATCGTCAACCCCCGTGAAACAGTCCCGAAAGGGTCATCCTCAAGTACCTTACTCGGATCGAGTGTTTGCAGGGCCAGAGCATCCTTTATTATCTCCTCGGAGTAAGCTGGTAGAGAAGGTGAGTGGCCCATTGTTACAGCCCCGAGCTCCTCGCTCGAGGCGCTCTGATTAGCTGTGGCTTTCTCAGCATTTATCTCCTCAGGCATGCTTATTGAAGGAGGGGGAATGATCTTAATCTCTGGGGACTCGAGAGCTTTACCCAAGTCTTTTTTCGGAGTTCCTCCAGCATAAGAAGAGGTCTCAGGTTCGGAAGACTTGGCGGCCTCGATTATTTTTCTAGTTTAGGGCACCAACGCCGTTTCTTCATCTTCGTTCTCTTCATCTTCTAAATATTGAGTGGCGGAATACAAATCCGTGTGTACAAGTTTCCTCCTTGGCTTTCGAGTAGGTTTCCCCTCGTCCTGAGAATCTTTAGGCTTTGAAGCCTTCTTTCTTTTGCTGTCCTTCCCCAATTTTTTGATCGAGGATGCAGTCATCTCCCCGGGCGAGGCTGGCCACATTTCAGAGACATCTCTGATGCTTGCACAAGTAAATATGAATGAGTTGACGCTACCAATAAATGAAAAATATCTGAAACTTGGGAAAAGCATTTACCATGATGCTTGGCCTCCCATTTTTCCCTCGATAAATCACGCCATTTGTGATCATCATACGAGCAGGTCGCAGCCAACTATCGGACCCAATCCTCGAGGTCCGGTACATTGTGAGGTGTCCAAGAAATAGCTGTAGAAAAGATAAAAATATTATGAAACATGGAAACAGAATATGAAGAAGTATTTGTTAAGGAACTCCACTTACGGTTAAAATTCCATCTCTCCGGGAACGACATTTTGTCTCGGGGTATGACATTTGAATTCCTTACTCTAATGAAGCAGCTCATCTAGCCTCGATATTTGTCATCATCATTACTAGCAAAGAAGGCTTTCTTTGTTCAACGTTGCATCTTGATGAGCCCTCGAAACAGCTGGGGTCGATACAACCGCTAAGATGGTTGTGAGTGAATTCCAACCCCTCGGCCTTTCCGAAACAATAGTGCAGCGTGATCACGATGCGCCAAAAGAAGGGATGAATCTGGCCGAGGGTGACCACGTATGTTTTGCAGAAATCGATCAGATCAAGGGAACCTAGTGAAGGGGTAAGTGTAAACACTTAACCCTCCACATGGGTAATTATGCTTTCCTCGGGGCTTGGGATTTGTACCATGACCTTGTCTCCCCAACCGCAGTCCCTCTTCATAGCTTTGAGGTACTTTTTTGATATCAAACTAATATATCGAGATGCATGCTCGCACCGGCCTGGAATATCGAGGGGATTTTCGATATAGAAGTCCTTTTTAATCACACAATGGTCGGGGGTGATTTCTTGAAGAGTCGGCGGTACCATCGGTTTGGCCGGTTGGGAGGTAGAAGAAGACAGTGCTTTCTTTTTTTTGGGAACTATTTTGGAAGTTTTAGCCATAAGTTTTAGGCTAAGGAATACAGATGGTAGCGGAGAAGTGGTGTTTTACGGGAACTTGGCGTTTTCCGGTGCTTAAAGGGGCGGTGAAAACAGATGATCAGAGAAAGAGATGAAGTAGAGAAAGCATCAAAGTAAATGTGATAAAGGAGTAAAGTTCTTTATTCAAAGGAGTAGCCATGTATTTATAGAGGAGCGACGACGGTTCGGCGGCACTAGTGGCCGACCATTACTGGCATGCATTTAATGTTTTGGGAAAGCGGACCGACATGACGTTTCAGTCACTTCGAGCGCCTACGTCACGGGAATGACATCATCATTGTAGACTCTGTGGAATCGAGGTTCAAATCGTTTCTTATCATCTTACTCTAAGAAACAGGGGGACTAGCTGTATACAGTCGAGATCGTATGCCTTCGATCTATAGGCTCGAGAGGTCGTCCGAAGCCCGAGTTCAGGTAAGATCGAGTTCGAGCTCGAGGGACCTGATCCTAGCTCAAAGATAGCGTGCGATGTCCGAAGATTGAAGCACGATGCATATCGAGGCCGAGTATGCTCGACCTCGAAATAGTATCGTTATGGACTTGTAACAGAATGAGCAAGATTCCTTCCATGTTCCAAAGATCATGGCGCAAATCCCAGAATATGATTGTACTATCCGTGCTAGGCGGTTTGACAGTTGTACCAATAATATTCCTTATTGTAAATAAAAATGTACCTTATTTAAAGATCCCCCATTATACAAAGGGGACCCCAATAATTTGTAAGATCATCTAATCATTTGGCAAGAATATACTATCCTACTTTTCTCTCTTATTGTTTATCAGAATTGTCCTTTACTTTGACTATTTTTACTTTATTGCTCTTAGTTCATCTCGAGGTCCCTGAGCTCGAGGTCACCACTGCTGAGTAACATTGGTTTGATTCACTTATTTCTTTCATCACTACTTTATATTTCTTGATTATTAATTATTATTGAACTAAATCACATATCTTTAAACCACAAATCAAATTTAATTGTTACTCGTATTTTCGAGATAAACATATATAGAGATAAAAATAGATTTTATCTTATATATACAATATACTTTTTTGACGAAGTGGATTCAGGTAACCCCTCCCGCCCCCTAAATCCCCCCTGATATATCGTTTAGAAAAGAAAAGACTATTAACATTAAAATGATCTAATGGACGCAAAAATAGATACAGTAATTAAGTAAGGGTATGACCGATTCAACTTAACTAAGCATAAGTCACAGTTGATCGAAAATCTTGACCTTGACAGTTGCTAATGAAGGTTGAAACTGTTCAAAGATTCTATAGACTAATGGTAGAAACTCTTTCAATGTTAATTTGGAAAATCAACATTTGAAACTTCAACCTTATGAGAATTAATGGCTACAAAGAAAATAGATAAATTGCTTCAAACCGATAATTTGAGTCAAACAGGGAAAAAAACGTGATCGTGGTTTGATTTGATTTGGTTTGGTATTAAAAAAAAAACCCGACCAAAATTGGTTTGGTTTGGTTTTATTTAAAAATTCAAACCGAAACTAAATCAACATCATATTACATTTATACAATTTATTGTAATATAATTTATAAATATTTTTAAAATTATTTTTCTGTTATATCTTTTAACGTATTATTTTAAATTTGGACTTAACATTCTTGAATCGTAGATAAATTTTATATCCCATAAGTATTAATGCTACTAAAAGAAATTCAATTTAACACTAGAAATGACGATAGTGGATATCTATTTGTTAGTTTTACGTTGGTTAACAATAAAAATACATAACTTAGTTTATCTTTTTCTTTAGTGCTTAGTTATGTAATTAATAGTATTATTATTAGCTATACTTATTTTAGCATTCTGTATAATCTTTTTAGATTATGTTAATTTTTATTATGACTTATTAATTAATAATATTTGTTTTATGAAAATTATTATTTTTGTTATTCAATATTTTAGCATAATGCTATAACTTATCTCATATTATTGTGTTTTTCTTGAAAAATAAACTATAGAGTTGTATCTTACTAGGACTAAAGAAATATTTGAAGCACAAGTTATATATTTTGTGTTACGAAGACTTTAACGGAAAAAAAAACGAAAAAAACCAAAATTAAAAAACCCAACTTTATTGATTTAGTTTGGTATATAGATTTTAAAATCCAACACCATTAATTTGATTTGGTAATTGAAAAATTCAAACCAACCTAACATATGTAATTAAGCCGTTAAAACCAAAACCATGTAAAGAAAATTGATGTCAGTGTCGAGAGTATACCCCACAGTCATGACAGCAGTGGCCACAAACGCGTCATTCTTAGTCTAGGAAAGACTTGAAGTCTTGACACTTTTAGTGATAAGTCTTTCTTCTTAGTTTTTTTCTTATGTTATAAATATATCACTTGGTATAGTATATAATGAATTAAGCAATATTGATATACTTTCTATATTCAATCACCCAACTTGACAATCAATCATCCGAATAATAGAAGAATCAGCAATGGAGTTTGCACTGCCGGGCTTCCGCTTTCACCCAACTGAAGAAGAGCTTCTTCAATTTTACCTTAAAAATAAGGTCCTTGGCTTGAAACTGCGCTGTGATGTAATTGGCCTTCTCAACATATATCGTCATGATCCTTGGGACTTGCCAGGTAAATAAATTTTTTTTTTTCAAATGGTAAAGTTACTTTCATGTAACGAGAAGGTCACAAGTTTGAGATGTGGAAACAGTCTCTTGCAGAAATGTAGGGTAAGACTGCATATAATAGACCCTTATAGTCTAATCCTTCCCCGGATCCCGTGCATAGCGGGAGCTTAATGTATCGGGCTGCCAATGGATATGCAAATGATACTTGATTTTGAGATCAGTTGAAGAAAACAGAAAATTTCCGACATTGAAATTTCTAACATTTAGTTCAAAGTGTAAAACAAATGTCAGATATTAATTTATTTTGTGACATTTATCTAATATAATGTAATAGGAAGGGAAGCCTTGGAGCAACGGTAACGTTGTCTTCGTACGACCGATAGGTCACGGGTTTGAGTCGTGGTCAGGGGCGACACTACTAGTTTAGAGGTTTATAGCATTTACTGAACACCCTTTGTCGGAGAATTTTTTGTCAGTCTTTCAAATTTGAACACCCTTGAGGATATTCTTGGTTTCACCACTGGCCATGGAATTAGCCACTGGCTGTCTACATCACGCCCCTTAGAGCGCGGTCATTTTTAGAGGCGGGGCCAGGATTTCAAGTTTATGGGTTCGTGATACTATACCGTTTGAAATTACTGGGTTCTAGATTAATAATTTACTCATATTCAATGAAATTTTTAAGACAAATATAGAGTTCAAACCAAAGCTACTGGATTCGACCGAACCTGCTCCCGACACTCTATTTCTATCCCTGGTCCTTCTCTGACCCTTACGTGAATGCGAGATGTACATCGGGCTACGCTTTTCTTAAATCTAATATAATAAAGTCTATGCGTAATTTCTTGTTGTGAAAATAGTAGTATAACTCTCTGATATTGGTTAATGAATTGAGCAGGGCTAGCAACTATTGGCGAGAGAGAATGGTATTTTTTTGTGCCAAGAGACAGAAAACATGGCAGTGGAGGGAGACCAAATAGAACTACTCAAAAGGGATTTTGGAAAGCAACTGGTTCTGATAGAAAAATATTTAGTTCGTCAAATCCCAAGAATATAATTGGCCTCAAGAAAACCCTGGTTTTCTATACTGGCAGAGCTCCTCGAGGTTCCAAGACTGATTGGGTTATGAATGAGTTTCGCTTACCTGATACTGTCTCCTCATCCCAGGTATATATTCGGGCAAAATATAAAACTAGTCAGTCAAAATTAATTGCATTTGTCAGTCGAAAAATATATACATATGTATAGTTTTTGTAAATAACACACATATTAAAAAAAAAAACTATATATTTTATCGGCTATTATTTTTTGGAACAATTAATAATATACATTTCTGTATATATTCCATACAACGATATACTCTATATGACAACTTTGAAATAAGCACAAAATTTAAGATTTCTTTTTTTATTACTTACCAAATCCTTTCTTTCAATCTTAAATATATCTATAGCTATACAAATACTATGTCATTAAAGGTAATATTACAGTTTGTAGAGTTTTCAATTTTACTGTTGTTGTTGTAATTGATAAGTCTTTGAGCATTCAGAGGCGTACAAATGGAAACTCAATAAATAATGGGCTCGCCATCAATCCTTTTACCACTTAATACTAGTCTTTTCTCTATGATAAGGTTCGAACTCATGACGTGTGTCTTACTTGTGACATGTGCCTAATCGACCTGTCATTTTTGTAATTAAACAGACTATAAAGGAAAAAAGTGTCACATAAAACTTAGGAAGATTAGGCACAATTTTGCTCATAAATTTTCCAAGTTGCCATTTTGAAGATACTGAATTTACAAGGGGTGAAATTTGTATGTGCAGGACATAGTGTTGTGCAAAATATACAGGAAAGCAACTTCCCTAAAGGTTTTGGAACAGAGGGCTGCAATTGATGAAGAAATGAAGACCACAAATCAGCCAATGGACACCATGTCATTTTCCAGTGAACATAATGAACTGATTATGGCAGAGCCAATAACTGATCAGAGCCCCAAATTCTTGATTACTAAGGACGAAGTTGAAGAAGATATATTGTCAATTACTAAGAACAGCCCTTATGATTTTCCATTAGAAATCAAAGGCAAGAGTAATTGCTTAAGCCCAAACTTTCTGAATGGGAAAGGTAATTTGGCTGATATTCAAGTCCCAAAGTTGAGCATGGATTTTAGTCAAGATCCTGTTTGGATGCAGTTGCGTAGTCCTTGGCTTGACAATTTTAGTTTAACACCTTCAGCTTTTGTGCATAACTTTTAGGAAAATAAGAAACTCAGAATGTTTAGTCATTTCTTAAAATTGAATCAGCATTCTTAAATCATCCTTCCCTCTACCCTTGGGCTTTTTGAAAAATAATAGTAGTGTTATGTTGAGGAGGAGACTTAGGAGCAACAATAACGTTGTTTTCGTGCAATGTATAGGTCGCAGGTTTAAGACATAGAAATAGCTATTAAACCAGGTTAGGTTGTTTACATCCTACCCCTTGGAATGCTTCGGACCCTGTATAAATACGGAATATTTTGTGTACCGTACTATTTAATGGTTTTTTTTTGTTGTCCCCCTTTTTTCCCCCAAGAAGTGGTTTAATGTCTTGCCTGATAAAATCAGTGCATTAATAAATGTGTAAATTTTCAAAGGGTAAATCTACGGTACCTTTAGACAGGTGATTGTTTCTATTTATTACTGTTATTGGCATAATTCTCTAATGTTGCCTAAGCACCTACATGCCATTCATCAATGAATATAACAATTTACGTTATTAACTTTCATATTCGGTCTAATTTGCAAAGAAATGGGAAGAAGAAAAAGTAAATTTTCTTTTATTTTTCACCCATATTCATATTGAGGACCAATTAAATTTTATTTTTCAGCAAAAAATCTCACATTAAAAAATAAAACGCTCCATGACAAAAAGCGAGTCTATACGTAAAAGGAAACTTCTCTATCAATGACAAGAGACTAATGTGGGATGGATGGACCACATAGTCCTCCGGTCCGAAACCGAAATGTTGTCTTTTTGGACTCAACATATTTAATTAGGTGGGAAAAAAACTCAGTGACCCAAATATGTAAAACGCGGTTATGAACCATGTTTTACCTTAACGGTCATTTGGGACATTAAGGTAAAGCGTGGTTTAATACTGTGTTTTATATAAAAAGCATTTTAATACCGCACTTTATATAAAACTGTCACACCTCCTTTTCTTACGAGCCTTTACTATTTACTATACCCCGTAAAGGGTATAATAATAAAAGGAAGGAGTTTTTTCCACTTTAAGGACAGTCGGAACGGGATTTATTTATTTAGTTTTAGAGTCGCCACTTGGGAAAATGATGGTGTCCCAAGTCACCTAATGAATCCCGAACCGAGGAAAGTTTGACTCTGTTTCAGTCTGCGAACTAGAAATCCGGATAAGAAATTCTGTTAATCCGGGAAAAGGTATTAGGCACTCCCGAATTCCGTGGTTCTAGCACGGTCGCTCAACTGTTGTATTGATTTTTATCTGTTTCATATGTCCTANGAGGGCCCCGCAGCTATGTTATAATTTTAGCGAGGCTCGTCTCATCATTTTAGTTAAAGGACAACTTAAAAGTAATTACAATTATCTAATTAATTTTTGTTTCTAAAATGAAAGGAAAATCCTAGTTATTTATTATTTGAATTTGACTTATAAATTATCACATCTTTGGGCCTTGATCATGGATATTCATGCAAACGAAAATTCTGAATCGGTCAAAATCGTATGAGCAAACTGTGTCTAAAACTGGGCCTATTAAGGCCACAGTGGCTTGAAAAGGGCCTTTCGTTTCTGAAAATCAGACTGAGTCCAAGCGCTATCACATAGGGCCAAATGTTGAGCCCAAAATTCATTATACTTAATTCGTAAAGTTAATACAACTTCATACAAACTCAATTAGAGGTTTAATCCATAATACTAATGTCCTTTAATATTAACGGTTAACCACTGAAAACTAACAAGGACTACTTTCAATTTTCATTTGAAACTTAAATGTATAAGCAACAACTTTATTGACTAGATAAATTCTACTGATTTATTAGAGAAAATGAATATGTAATCTATGAGAATTTCTATTATAACAAACTTTATATCAAATCACTAATCCTATTGGAATCATTTAGACAAATGAAATTTAATCAACTATTCCAGCAAACTTGCATCTAATACTAATAATCATCACATTTCTATTCGGATTTTGACATAACTACAGCTTCATAGGCTAAATAGTTACAAAAACAGTCCACATCTCAGTCAATTTAATTACAATACTCGATATTAAGGAATGTAAAGCTATTTCGTTTTTCTGCTAATGTTCCTATTCTGAACCTACAAAGCTAATGCTAGTGTTTATCAGAGATATAAAGCTAAATTGAAATTCATAAAAGAGTTTCAGTTATACAGTCCTTTATACATTTTGCAATGAGACTATAGATCAAAATACAGTTAACACTAATGATTTCAACGAACAAGCAACAGAGATGAACTTCATTCATTCAAAGCTTGAAGGATACAATTGTGTACCTGAGATAAAAGTTCAGGAAAGAAGCGAATTAGATCTCTAGCAGCAAAGTAACAGAATCAGCACAAAACAGCTCCAAACACAGCTTCAAATATCCAGATTTAAACCACAATAGTGACAGAAGTCCACAGAACCAAGCACTCAATTAACACGACATCATTTCAACCAAATTTGATCACCAGAGATCACCAGAATCATCTAACAAACTTCAACTTGATTTCAAAACTAATAAACCAGTGAGACTTTGCACTTTTCTACTGTTTTCGATATTTTTGAGTTTTGAAAAGAGTTAATTTCGGAGATGAAGACCTAGAATAGCAGAATTATTTCAAAGAGATTTCAGATTGCTCCTCCCAAAACCTTGTAAAATGCTTTTAGAATTTTTATGGTTCCGAAAAAACTCCCTAATGAAGGCAAATACATGCCTATTTATAGACTTAAATGGGAGGGAACTTCAGATTTCAATTATTTGCTCATTAGTCCTCTAATTTCTAACTTGTTGCACAAGTAAGTGCAATTGTTTATTTAAAATGTACACTACAGCCCTTTCTAGAATGTTCTAGCTAATTCTACCATATTCCTACCCCTTTGTAATACCCATTATGCCCTCACTTCAATTTAAAAATTACTTAATTGCCTTTTTTACTACCCATATTACCCTTGTCTCCTTAGTCTTATTACTATTACCCCATTTTCTATACCCAGAATGCCCCTACTTCTTATGGTTTATTACTAAGGGTCCTTTTAAGATTCCCAAAATAGCCTGCATTTTAAATGTTTTACTAAGTAACCGAGCACTTTTCCCATCCTTTCATCCCATGAATTATTTATTTGAATTTTATCATAAACTAACTGATTATTCAGAATTTAATCAAATTTAACTATTGAATTTATTAATAACTAAGGGACTAACAGCTATAACCAATTCGAATAACTAATCTCAAAATATACTAACAAACATTCGAACTAATTAGTGCTGATTAATCTCAAACTAATTAAATCTAACAATTAATAGAATCGACTAATTTCAGAAAAGTGAAACAAACAAATAAAATCATTCTAAAAATCAAATTAATATCTAATTACTTATAAAATCAGTATGTTTTAACAAAAACAGAATTTTAAAAGTCAAGAAATGAAAAACAAGCAAAAACTCATACAAAAACTACATGCGCGAAATAGAAAACCAAGGAACAGAGGTAATATATATATATAAAAAAAAGAAACTTAGCTTTGGAATTTTTTAACGGACAGTCTCTTTTTTGAGTTTTATTTTTTAGTCGTGAAAGATTTCCAGAGTTCTTCAGAGGTCTTGGCATCGATTTCTTGAATTTCTTGGTCACCGGCGAACCTTAGATCTTATTTCGAGCCGTTTCAGTGACTTTTTAGGGCTCGAAACTTGTTACAATATTGATGAGGGTGGTAAAGGGGTGGTTTGGTATGATTTTGGACTTGATTGGTCGAAGTGGTATTCGCCGGAGTTAGGATTCCGGCGACACCTTTTAGGATTTTCGAAGGAAGCTAGGGGGATTCGAGGGAAACAGGGTAGAGGGGTGGGATCAGTGGTTAACAAGGGTTTTGTGGTGTCTTTTTGGGAAGGATTGGCATAAGTCTTATCTCCCGCCGGTAGGGTTCCGGCGGGATCGGAGAGGGTTTGATGGCAGACGATGAAGAAGAGAAGATGAAATGATTTTAGGGTTTGGTATATTAGATATATTAAAAGGGGTTCATTGAACCAGAACCGCTGGATGAAGGCTAATGAACGGATGAGATTTGTTGATCTAT
Source organism: Nicotiana glauca (assembly GCA_026770625.1). NCBI lineage: Eukaryota > Viridiplantae > Streptophyta > Magnoliopsida > Solanales > Solanaceae > Nicotiana > Nicotiana glauca. The sequence continues at coordinate 5,770 of MU672865.1, read as the reverse complement.
GAACGACGCCGTCTCTTTTTAATGAAGCCAATCGTTATGACCGTTGGATCAAATGATATCAACGGTTCAAATCTTTTGAAACTGGAACGACGTCATTTCTTTTAAATGACCTCAAACTTGGTCCGTTGGATTAAATTGATCAATGGTTCAGATATATTTCTCAAAACGGTGTCGTTTGGTTCTAAGGCTGGGGCTTGTCCGGTGGAATTTGGGCCTGGGTCAATTGTATTTAAATTTTTTGGGCCATTGACATTTAGCCCAATTTTATGTATATTTGTATTTATTTTAACTTGTATTTCTTTTGTATCTTGTATTTTCCTTTTATATTTATTTAATTCTTTTGTATTTTCTTTTCTTTTTATTTTTTCTAATTTTGCTAATTTTAAAACTAATTAATTTCTATTTTTATGGTATTTTTCAATTAAAACATGACAATGCTA
>MU672864.1:0-11657 GCA_026770625.1 Nicotiana glauca | reverse complement strand
GCCGCAGAATTGACCGCATTTTAACTTCAATTTTTGACAAATCTTCTGTTACACTCTGCGGTAGGAATGCGGTCCGCATAGCAGATCTGCGACCGCATTCTTGACCGCAGAAATGACAATTTTCTGGAAAAATTTATTCTTTTTATTTTTAAAGCTTAGATCACCACCGAGCTCCCCGCGAAGAATTCTACACATTCCTAACACAATATTCGGACCTTGCCACTATGAGCTACTAATTTTTAAGCACAAAATTTTACGGGGCCTTACATCTGAACACATTCTATTCAGCATTTTGGGATTTGATTTGGGTCACATGAAAATCACACCCGAGTTTAAGAATGTAATTTTATTAATAATCGCGCCTAAAGTGACTAACACTTTATTATCTTTGGGGAAGGCCGTGAAATTCGCTAAACGGCCCATCCCGAAGTCTAAAATTTAGTACAATATTTATTAAGGGCCCTGAAATTTTGCATTTTTTTATTTGGCGAGGCTCATCTCATTTTTTATTTAAAGACCAATCCTAAAGCAACTATGATTTTTCTAATTAATTTTTGTCTCTAAAAGCACAAGAAAAAGTCCTAAATAATTTGTTATTGGACTGAGGTAAATCAGGCATTGGCCCAGGTCCAAACGTGAAGGAAAATGATACTGGACCTGGGCCTGCGTATCAGGTAATTCGAGGCCCAAAGGCTGGAGAACACGACTCAAGGTCGAGTCTTAATCAGCGGCACAAAACAGCACCTAAAGGCAAATTCGAATGGCCCAATTAATTCCAAAACATACCAACTAGTTTATGTGCAATCTTGCAGTGTATTCTATCTCGAGTAATAAAACTCACATTAGGTTCATCACTGATTAATTTAGGTCATTATTTCAACAACTCAAAATCCTATTTTACCTATCCACCAGCGAGTTCCTAGATGTTACTAAAAGTGAATTCGAATTGAGAAAAAAACAACAGTAGTAACTGCTCAATTGCAGGACACTAATTCAAATTATCATGACTAAACTAACATTCAACATTCAGGATTCTCATGAATTTAGAGAAGAACGATTGTAATTACAAACGAAACTTTATGGACTGATTCTCAACTCCCTTTTAACTATTAATATGCATGAGGATCACAAACCTCTAAACCAATTCATGCCTCAGCTGTCCCTCCAATTTCATTAACTAACCAATACGAAAACAGGATTAAACTACTTAGGCTATCTCAAACACACAAACTAAGTTAGCTATAGCTAATACCGTTTCGAATTTAACAATCCAAACAATTATCGAAACACAAGATCCCTAAACTAATTAACAGACTAATACCAATTGATTATCATGACAGTCCAAATCAGTCTAAGTACAATCCAACTTCCAGTATAGTTGTGCAATGCAAATGCAGATCTAAGGTGAGCACAAACAAGTACAAATTTCCTAGTGTCTATTTTAATACAACAATTGAACACAACACTTCAAGAGGCAAATAGTTGAGCCTTTTAATTCAACATTTCAATTCGAAGTTACATCAAACCAACCTGGAGAATGTGTACCTGGAGATAAAATAGAAATGGAGCATAAGAGGTCAGCAAAGGCAATAATGACTAGCAGAGATCAGCAGAAGCCCAGAAAGTGAATTTAGCAGCTGAAGAGAATTTCAAAATCAAATCAGATCCAGAAACTCGACCACAAGCAGATCAAATAGACTCAAATGCACTTAAAACTGAACCCAGGCATTCCAGGAACTCTTCAACAATCAGACGACACTTGAAAACCCCAGTAAAACTTGAAAACCCAAGCCGAATCAGTCACAGAATCTCCAACTATCAAATAATGAACTAGATAGAAAAACTGGCAACTAGACTTGAACTTAGGCTATAAGTTCCCAATGGAACAATATGTTTTGGTTTTTTCTATTGATTTTTTTTTTTTTTGGGTTTTGTTTTTACTAAGAACTAGAAGAAGATTTTCATCTCCAATTTGAATTCTTAAATCTGAAACTTGAAGAGGTATTTTTGGGGGGAATATTGGGGCTTCCAACTTTTTTGTTAAGGCAAAGAGGCATGCCTTTTATAAGCAAAGATGGGGGCAGCCCTCCAATTTCTGTTTACAAATCATTCCCTTATTTATTAACTTGTTACCTAAGTTAGTACACTTATTTTACTGAAATGTAAACTAAAGCCCCTCCCTAGAAGGTTCTAGGTGACTCTAGTATTACCCACAACATTCTTATGCAACTCTAAATGACCAAAACTACCCCTAAACTTCCCGGAAATTATTGACTAGCCTAACTGAGGTTCAACCTCTATTATTCCTGAAATTGGTTAACCTTACTAACTATTTTTAACCCTTTTAATTGGCCATGGTTAATTAACTACCAACCCAGAACCCAATCAACTATATCTAAACAGGTTTAACAACTCTAAAACATCAATATTACCAAACCATCGATCAAACAAGATTAGCCAATCAACCACTAAACTAACAACTAACATAAAATCAATTATTAGAACCTCAACTAATCCCAAACAAATTACAACCAAACGAGCAGATTATTATCATCAAAAGAAAGCAAATACACCGGCATTAATAGGAAATCTAATGAAACTAACAATTGATTGCTTGAACTAATTAGACTGACATTTAACATTTAAACTAACAGAACAAAACAACAATCAGACCAAAATTAAACTACACTAAAGAAAATCAAATCAGTACTGAAATTAAACAATAGCAACACTAATTAGAAAATTAAGAGAGGTATTCATTGTCTCAGTCAGAAGAAAAAGAAGGAACATGAAAAGACTAAAACGAAGACTCACGGCTTGACTCGAACATTCATACCGCTTCTTTGATTCAAAATTTGAGCGGTCTTGGTGATATTTGAAACTCGCCAAGGGTAGATTCTTCACAAGGAGGATGGGGAGACTATGTACTACCAATTTGGTAAATTCTAGAGAAATTAGGGTTTCCGGCCAACCTTTGATTAATTATTCGAGACATTCTGGGCAGATTTGCGGGTAATTAGCCAGGGATTTGGATAGGGGAAGGGGTGCTAATTTGGGCGAGTTTGGGAAAAGTGTTGTCCTGGCCGGAAAACTTAGATTGAAGATTCGAACCTTTTGGCTGGGATTTGAGTGAAACTACGTTGGGGGTTGGAAAGAGGAGGGTGAGGGGTATCTATGGTGTATTTTTGGGTGGGAAAGGAGCATCACAACCGGCGGCTAAAGGTGGCGTTACACAAGTCTGATTTGGGGAAATGGAGATGATGATACGGGGGGTGGGGGGGTGGGGTGGGGAGGCTCCGACCGTTTAATATCAATCGATCCTAGGCTTCCTGGCCGTTGGATCAACTTAACCTAGACGGCTAGGATCTACTGGGATTCAATACAGGGTCGTTTCATTACAGCGAATGGCAGGCCAGGTTTGGTGAGATGGGTTTGGGCCAGGGATGATTTTTGGGCTGGGTAATTCAATTAAATGGCCCAAATTTGGTTTATTATTAAGACCACATATTTTAATTGCTTTCTCCTTCTCTTTTATTTATTTTTGTTTTTATTTTGGTATTTTTGTATTTTTTCTAATTTTATAAAAATACAAAAAATTAAAGTTAAGACCTAATATATTTTCAAAGTTAAGCTCATTAATTCCTAAAATTTCTTAAGATCTATTTCGCGACAAATTCAATAATTAACAATTAAAAATGCAAAAGTAGACTATTTTTGTTATTTTCTTCATATTTTGTTCTAAAACCACTTAACCACTAATTGATCCTAAAATATAAAATTAGATCCTAAATGTAAATTTCAAGCGTATTTTTATATTTTCATATGAATAAAAATGCAAACAATTATTAGAAAATAACACAAAAATTCACAAAAATATTAAAAATAAAGAAAAATCCTTTTGTTTGAATTTTTGGGAATAATTTACGTAGGGCAAAAATCACGTGCTCACAGCTACCCCTCTTTGCCCAGAAACACGAAGAGTTTTCGTGCAAAAATAAGTGAGCGGAAACGAGCAATTTTTGCCCGTTTGAATATCCTGTGTGAAGCATTTTTGAAAGAGCTGACCACACCTTGCTTCGTAGGTTGCCTACATATCCTTGGCTAAAAGGGAATTAAGTCAGTGTAGTTCAGGAGTGTCTGGTAGCTGGGACTACCAGGAGCTGTGATTTCACTGCAATTGCTGCTGCTACTGCTTGCTGCTGCTACTGCTTGCTGACCTCCCTTATTACACCGTATTAAAATAAAAAGAAGCTAGCCTAAGCTATGATCCATGAATTACAAAAGGGTCCTATCTATGTCTTCAAACTTGCTCTTGTGTTGCCTTGAACTTGTATTCTTCCACTGGAATTCTTGCGTTGTTGCCTTGAATTGTGATTGGAGATATTTTGCCATTCCTCCGAGTGATGCTTGACTGCTGAGATTTGAAATATGTGCCTCTTTTCTCCAGGCGGGCTCCTGACTTCAGACGCTTGAGAAGTGTTCCCTTGTTCTCCAGGCAGGCTCCTAACTGCAATGCTTGAAAAATATTCCCTTGTTCTCCAGGTGGGCTCCTGACTGCAATAAAATAAACAAACAAAGAAAATTTTCTGCCCCAGTTTGGTGGCTGGGTACAACATGTTATCAAATATTAAAAATTAAAAGCTAAAATTTGAATTGCACTTCCCTTGTTCTCCAGGTGGGCGCCTGATTGCTGAAGCTTGAAAAGTATTCCTTTGTTCTCCAGGTGGGCTCCTGATTGCTGAAACTTGAAAAGCATTCCCTTGTTCTCCAGGTGGGCTCCTGAATCCAACAAAATAAACAAACAAAGAAAATTTTCTGCCCCAGTTTGATGACTGGGTACAACATGTTATCAAATATTAAAAATTAAAAGCTAAAATTTGAATTGCACTTCCCTTGTTCTCCAGGTGGGCGCCTGATTGTTGATTCCTTTGTTCTCCAGGTGGGCTCCTGATTGCTAAAACTTGAAAAGTATTCCCTTGTTCTCCAAGTGGGCTCCTGACTGCAACAAAATAAACAAACAAAGAAAATTTTTTGCCCCAGTTTGGTGGCTGGGCAGACTTGTGAGTTGTTACCTAAGGTATTGATTCGATGGTGAGAGCAAAACTAAAGACTTGATTGGCATGTACGTCCCCTGTGAGTAAAACTATTTGACTAAGATTTTTATCCTAGGAGAAAATTTATCAGACTAGGTTTTCTATCTTATGAGAAAGATTCATCAAACTAAGATGCAGACCCTAGGAGAAAATTCATCGGACTAGGTTTTTTTTAATCTTGTTATCTTAGGAGAAAGTTTCATCAGACTAAGATTTTGATCCTAGGAGAAAGTTCATCAGACTAGGGTTTCTATCTTAGGAGAAAAATTCATCAGACTAAGATTCAGACTCTAGTAGAAGATTCATCAGACTAGGTCCATTTTGTTATCTTAGGAGAAAGATTCGTCAGACTAAGATTTTGATCTTGTTATCTTAGGAGAAAGATTCATCAGACTAAGATTTAGATCCTAGGAGAAGGTTCATCAGACCAGGATTTCTATCTTAGGAGAAAGATTCATCAGACTAAGATTTTGAATCTAGGAGAAGATTCATCAGACTAGGTCCATTTTGTTATCTTAGGAGAAAGATTCGTCAGACTAAGATTTTGATCTTACGAGAAAATTCATCAGACTAGGTGTTCTATCTTGGGAGAAAGATTCATCAGACTAAGATTTTGATCCTAGGAGAAAGTTCATCAGACTAGGTTTTTTATCTTAGGAGAAAGATTCATCAGACTAAGATTTAGATCCTAGGAGAAAGTTCATCAGACTAGGTTTTCTATCTTAGGAGAAAAATTTATCAGACTAAGATTCTCTAAATGGAGGAAAATCCATCAGACTAGGACTTTTATCCTAGGAGGAAAAATGTGAAAAGCAATTTCAGCATTTTATGTACACTAGCAAGACAGGCAAGGGCAAAGATTTGAGAAACTTCCCTTTTGTCGGCTTTTCTCTTCTTCCTTTTCTTCTTTTCATTTCCTTCCTATTGTTGAACCGACTTTCTTGCACTGCTTTGTTCCTGTTTCAAACAAAGATAACTTGTGAGTTTAAAATGTGGTGGTTGGTTTGTGGCTTTGAACTTTGAGGGCGGCTGCTTCTGCATTTGCCAAGATGACCAATTTCCACTCGAGGACCTTGCTTGTTTTTGGACTAACCCCTTTCTTTGTCATTGTCATCACATAGAATACCCTCCCACTATCTTTTATCTGTTGTGTTACCTGAACTGGTATCTCCCAAACCTTTATGTCTCATGTAAATTCCAAAGCACGACTATTGCCCCCCATTCTGTGTGTATGATGTTCTTCCTCAGCTTAAACAGGCTTCAGCTTTAAGGTTTATTGCTCCTTCAATTATGATGATAACTGCTTCCCCCTCAAAGACCTTTCTTGTTTATTGATTAACCACTTTCTTTGTTATCCTTGACACGGAGAATACCTCTGACCCGTTTACCAAAACACCCTCCATCTGTTGCATGGTTCCTATATCAAATCCTTGTATTTATCACGAATCCTAAAGCCCGTCAATTGTCACCCACTCAAGATGCATGTTGTTGTTTCTTGACTTAACCCCTGGTCTCGGTCCTTGAGGTCTACAGCTCCCCTATTGGCTATGACGACTTTGACTTCTACTTGGAAGTCTTGCTCGTGACCGGTTTAACACCCTTTTATCAAGCTTATCTCAGGAAATACCTTTGGTCTGTTCGCTCTGACACTTCATTTGTTGCATTGTTCATGAATTGACATATACCAAGCCTTTGCATTTTACATGGATCCCAAAGCATGTTGATTGTTGCCAACTCAGTGTGCTTGCTGTTCTTTCCTGACTTATGATGCTTTGATGTGTTCGCCAGATCCCATTTTATGCAATTGAAAAGCTGGTGGCAAATTTTGAAGTCATTTCTCACTTGTTATGACCAAACAAACTCAAGAGGAGGAAGTAAACAAAACAAAAGGAACAGAGTAAAGGACAAAGGAAAGGGATGATTCCTAACAAGAAAGCTACAAAGTAGAAACCTATCAGATGTGGATACCTACTCTAATGACCATGACATGCAGTTGTAGATACTTTGTCATGCAAATCTGATGTTCAACTCTAGTTATACCCCCAAACCATGAAATTGGGCTTCAATGCTTCGCTTATCCATCTGATTCACAATCCTTTATTCGATTTGTAGTGCCCGAAGGGTTTTTGCCATCAAGCCTCTCTCACTTTGATCTTTCTCTCATCTCATCGTCGTCTTATGGTGCACGTGAAGGTTTTCACCAATAAGACTCTCTCATTTTTTATTTCTCTCAGCTTTCATCGCCTTACGGTACCCGTGAGGTTTCTCATCGACGAGACTCTCTCATTCTTCATTTCTTTTGTTTGGACCGGAGTGTTGCCCCTGATATGATTCACCTCTGGTCTTTTGACTTGGCATCTTTCGAAGACTGATCAGAAGATCTTTCTTTGGACCGTAATGTGGGCTTTTGGATAGGGTTAGGAAGAAAGGGTATCAAAGGCTCAAAACAATTCAACATGGGTTCAAAATTACAACTTTCTGAATCAGATTTCTCACAACAACCACAACTTTTGCCCCAGTTTCTTTCTTGGGGACTTTTGGATTTTTATTTTGGTGTGACTAAACCTTAGAGAGAGGCTGCCTACTTACCCTTTCGGGATCAAGTCAAACGTAGTTCAGGTCATAGAAATTACTTTATTGTTGCGATCTTTCTTTCTTCCACTTCTCTTTTTCTTTCTTTTCATTTCTTTTCTTTTCTTTTCTTTTTGTTTTTTTTTTCTTCTTCTTTCTTTTCCTTTTCTTTTCTTTTCTTTTCTCTTCATTTCTTCTCTTTTCTTTTTCTTTTCTCTTTTTCTTTTCTTTCCTTTTCCTTTTCTTTTCTTTTCTTTTCTTTTTCTTTTCTTTTGGAATATTTTTCTCTTGTTTCTCCGCTGATTTTCCCCGCTCGGGCTTGTGAGTTTTTTTATTTATTCCGAAAGAGGGGTAAGAAATAAAATAAATGAGGCTCAAAAGGATTAACAACGGATAAAGTATTTGGATAGCAGAACAAAATGCCTTCGTCATTCCAAACTCCAAAACATGCCAAGTATAAACTATATAGTTAAACAAGCATACGTGAAATCTTTCGATTGCACCAGAATTGATAACCATGTCCACACATTTGCCTTCTGTATTTGTCGATTAGGGCAACAAACACGGTGCCACGAACGGCTCCTGTAAACTTGGTGCAAACTTGCCGATGATGCATTTCGACAGTATTTCTTTATGTTCCATCTGCCCCCAGTTTCACAATTTGGGCTAGAAGTGATCTCAACATGCCCTTTCTTATTCCCTCGAATGTCCTCACGTTTTCAACATTGTTTCATTGCTTCATTACTAAACTGATTTTTAAAACCAGGCTTAGAATTATGCGTGCATGTAATGAGGAGGAAGGAACTAGATAAAATGACTAGAAATGGTGGGAAACAGAGAATTGAATTAGACTCACGGTGAAAGGGTTTAAACAACAAAACAAGCAAACTAGACTAGAGTTACAACCCTTGAACAAACCTAAACAGCACTACACAAGCTACTATGACGAGACTAACAAGACAAAGTGGAAGGATAGAAGGGTTTGAGTCACAAGACAATATCCGAATTACAACCCTGAAATAACCCGAACAACAGAAATAACAACAAAATAAACCATCAAATCTCCAAGAGATGGAGCGTCTTCCCAATTACCAAGCACGACGTCTTAGCCACTGAATTTCATACCAAGATTGCTGGAATTTTCACAAGTCTTCATCACGTTGTTCTGAGCAAACTGCTTTTGGGTTTCTTCTGCCGACTCATTCTCACGATCAATCATACCCACCATATGCGTCTCATTATACGCAAGAGATGGATTTTGGCCAGTGTTTGTTGCATCTGGATTTTGCACGACGATGTTGCCTGCATCAATAAGCTTCTGAATTGCATTCTTCAGATTCTAACATTTCTCTATGTCGTGCCCCAGGGCACCTGAGCAATATGCGCACTTTTGAGAAGGATCGAACTTCTTTGGAGGAGGGTTCGACACTTTTAATTAGAATCGGCTTCAACATGTCCAGTGTCCTTAAGCGCTGGAACAGACTGGCATATGATTCTCCCAATGGAGTGAATGTTTTCTTCTTCCATAACCTCTCATTTTTAAATGTTGGATTGGGCTAAAAACATGATCCGGGGTATTTTTGGTAAGCTCACAGGGGTAGATGGGCATTTTGACGAGCTGGGTACTGAGAATGTGATGTGCGACTTTGGGATTTTTGTGGAGAGAAGTAGCATCGGGGTGGGTCCTCTAGTGTATGAGGACGATGTCGAGGCTGGAAGTGTCAATCAGGAAAACCTATCGGATCGTCTTTTCTGTTCCTTTTCTTCCCACCAAGCTTACTGGGACGTTCTGAATGGCTTTCTAACAACTCACGATTTTGCCTGACTTGACCCTTTCTTCTACTAGTTCCCCCATTTTTAACACATCATTGAAAGGTTTTCCCAAGGCCGGGATCAAATGGCTGAAGTAGGTGGGTCCCTGGGCCTGTAGAAAAAGCTTAACCATTTTTTCTTCGCTAATCGGGGGACTGACTCGAGCAGCTTGCTCCATCTGATCCCAAACTCATTAAAGCTTTCCTCTGGCCTCTTTTCCATCTTAGATAGTAAGGAGCGGTCTGGGATAACACTCGATTTGTATTGAATGTATCGAATAAAGTCTTGAGCCATGTCACCCAATGTAAGCCATTTATCAACATCTTGATGGGTATGCCAGTCCAAGGCTGCCCCAGTTAGGCTTTCACTGAAATATGCCATCATCACGTCATCTTTCTCTCCAGCAATCCTTATTTCGTTGCAATAGACCCTCAGGTGGGTCACCGGATCTCCACGCCCATCGTACAAGTTAAATTTTGGTACTTTGAACTCTGCGAGCATGCTGCCCTGGCCTTCCACTCTTCGCTTGTCCCTGAAAGACTGTTCTGTGCTTTTCAACTTCCTGGATACCCCATCTCGCCCTTCTCTTCCCATAACCCTTTCATTTCTAGCATGAAGCTGCTTATCCTGGGAGCTTTTCTTGTATGAATCGAGGACCTTACGGGTAACCTCTAAGGGGTGATATTGGGCATTGTGAGTTTTGAGTGGGTATTCATTGTTTGGGGTAGTGGATATGACATGAGAGTAATTTTGGGGAGATGTAACTAGAGGGTGAGTGATGGATTTACTAGGGTAGTTGGAAAGATTGTGGTAAGCGAGCGTATCTGGGGAATATGGAGGATCATCTGGCATTGTGTTGGGAGCTTGGGCAACGACAGTATTCGGAAAAATTGGTGGCAGGGGTGGTGCCTTCCCAATCATCTAGGCTTGATACATGTCCGCCATGTTTTGTCTTAACATCCGCACCTCTTCAGCCAATCCGTTATCTCGTTCAACCAACTGATGTCGGGCATCGGTATCAACCAACTCAGTTCTATTGTTGTTTGTCATTGCCTTTTGTCCTTGTGTTATAAAGAAGAGTTACCACTTTGAAACCACAAACCAACCACCTTTCTGGAATGACATGACAAAACGAAACCATCACGTTAGCGTTAGGGCATTTAACATATTGGTAACAGCTTTTGATCGGTCGCATGCGTCGTCCCGGCTTTTCCTTATTTCCAATTGCAAACTTTTCCTTTCTTTATTTTCCTTTTCTTTTTCTTCTTTTCACTCTTGCCCTTGTCTTCTCTTGTTCCTATTCTCCCCCTCTTTCTTGTTTTTCCACTATTTTCTTTTCTTTTTGCCTTTTTGTGGTTTTTCCTCCCGATTTTTTTCCTTTTTTTCTTTTCTTTTGGTTATGCTCGAATCCTATGGAGATTGCCTACGTATCATGACCTTGCATAAATCAGATCAAGTGTAGTTCTTGCACATAAATACAAAATAGAAGCAAAATATTTTGGAATTTTCAATTTTACCGATAGCAAATATTTCGATTACAAAGACTCAAAACCGACGCATTAAGACAACTAACAGACTCTAAATGACAAGAACAACTACAAACTCCACCATCAACTATCTTATTTCAGAATGAAAATACAGACTGACCCAAAAAGAAAGTACAGACTCGGACAACTGACAAACTTCAGTAAAAGGAATTACAGACTCAAATGACAATCATGAATACATTAAAGCTCCTGGTGCCCCCGGGACATCGTTCGGTCTCGCCGCGGGCCTGTATGCAAGTTCCCCTTGAAGTCTGTCCAGGTCACTCATTATCTCTTTCACAAATATCATCACCGAGGCAAAGAAGGTAGTCTGAGTCATGTTCTCGCACATTTGGCATTTCATGGTAATGTAGTGAGCAATAGTTAGGATCCTCTCTCTGATTATGCCCTTTTCTCGAAGCACCCACCCTATCTGTATGGCCCTAGCCTCAAAAGTCTGCTGATTTTGCTCCCGGAGTTGTTGTAGGTCCATTTCTAATTGTGCCAATGCTGTGTAGCAGTGCTCTCTTTCAACCTTGAATTCTTTTGCCTGTTTGATTATTTTGTTTTCCGTGGTGATTGTGAGCACGTAATTTTTGCCCCAAGCAAATTATTCCAAAAAATATATAAAAATGATTTTTGTGTGAAAGTCGTT
>MU672863.1:24835-43944 GCA_026770625.1 Nicotiana glauca | reverse complement strand
TGAGGATGCAGGGCCGGATTTGCGTGCCCAATATGGATGGGCTTCGGGAGTTGATATTGGAGGAGGCCCATAGCTAGCGGTATTCTATTCATCCAGGTGCCGCGAAGATGTATCAGGATCTGAGACAGCATTACTGGTAGAGGAGAATGAAGAAAGATATTGTGAGTCATGTAGCTCGGTGTCTCAACTGTCAGCAGGTCAAGTATGAGCATCAGAGACCTGGTGGTGTACTTCAGCGTACGGATATTCCTGAGTGGAAATGGGAAAGGATTACTATGGACTTTGTGAGTGGTCTCCCTCGGACAGCGAGGAATTTTGATTCGGTTTGGGTGATTGTGGATTGGCTGACCAAATCCGCGCACTTCATTCCGGTGTATACTACCTATTCTTCGGAGCGGTTAGCAGAGATTTTCATCCGGGAGATTGTACGATTTCATGGGGTCCCAGTTTCCATTATATCAGACAGGGTTACTCAGTTCACTTCTCAGTTTTGGAGGACTTTTCAGCGAGAGTTGGGTACACAGGTAGAGCTGAGCACAGCATTTCATCCTCAGACGGACGGGCAGTCCGAGCGTACCATCCAGATGTTGGAGGACATGTTGCGTGCCTGTGTTATTGACTTTGGAGGTTCTTGGGCTGATTTCTTTCCTCTTGTAGAGTTTGCTTACAACAACAGCTATCAATCTAGCATTTAGATGGCGCCATATGAGGCCTTATATGGGAGATGGTGTAGATCTACGGTTGGTTGGTTCGAGCTCGGTGAGGCTAGGTTGTTGGGGACAGAGTTGGTCCAGGATGCTTAGATAAGGTGAAAGTGATCTAGGAGAGACTTCGCACAGCTCAGTCGCATCAGAAGAGTTATGCGGATCGGAAGGTTCGAGATGTGTCGTATATGTTGGGCGAGAAGGTCTTGCTGAAGGTTTCGCCTATGAAAGGCGTCATGAGATTTGGAAAGAAAGGAAAGCTGAGTCCGAGGTTCATTGGCCCTTTTGAGATACTTAGGAGGATTGGGGAGGTGGCCTATATGCTTGCTTTGCCACCCATCCTGTCGGGAGTTCACCCGGTATTTCATGTGTCTATGCTCTGGAAGTATGTTGGGGACCCATCTCATGTGTTGGACTTCAGTACAGTGCAGTTGGATGATAATTTGACCTATGATGTAGAGCCAGTGGATATTTTGGGTCGTTAGGTTCGGAGGTTGAGATCGAAGGATATAGCTTCGGTGAAGGTGCAGTGGAGAGGTCGGCCCGTGGAGGAGGCTACTTGGGAGACCGAGCGGGAGATGCGGAGCAGATATCCTCACTTGTTTGAGACTCCAGCTATGTTTCTTGACCCGCTCGAGGACGAGTGTTTGTTTTAGTTGGGGAGAATGTGACGACCCGGCCCGTTATCACGTGAGTTACCACCCCGTTTCCCCCCATATTGTGTTGCTTTATGTTCTATATCGGTATTTGAGTTGATCGGGTGGACTTGAGTTGGTTTTAGTTGGAAATGAGGCACTTAGCCTCTTAGAAGAGAGTTTGTTTTAGAAAAATCAACCGGAAGTCGACTATGTGGTTAGGGGGCTCGGATGTGAATTCTGGTGGTTCGGATAGCTTCGGGGGATGATTTGTGTCCTAGGAGTGCGATCGGAATTGAATTTGGAGGTCGGGTGTAGAATTAGGCTTGAATTGGCGAAGTTTGAATTTTGGCGGATTCCGGTTGATAGGTGAGATTTTGATCCGAGGGTCAGAATAGAATTCCGAGAGTTGCAGTAGCTTCGTTAGGTGATTTTGGATACGTATGCAAAATTTTAGGTCATTCGGACGTCGTTTGTTGGGTTTTTGATCGAATGTGAGTTTCGGAAGTTTAAAGAAAACTTAGGCTTGAATCCGTGGTGAATTGGTGATTTTTGTGTTGTTGGACGTGTTTTGATGATTGGAATAAGTTTGTATGATGTTTTGGGGTAGGTTGGTGTTTTTGGTTGAGGTTCCGGGGGCCTCGGGGTGATTTCGGATGACTTTCCGGGAAGTTTGGACTTAAGAATTTCTGCAGAAAATGCAACAGCAGTTGCAGGCTAATTTTAGTCTTCGTGTTCGCATTGATGATGCCGTGTTAGCGTAGGTATGGAGTTTGGGGTCTTCGCGTTCGCGTAGGCCTGTGAGGTTGCCCATCGCGTTCGCGGGAGAAGGCCACGCGTTCGCGTAGAAGAGGTAAAGGGCCAGCTTGTTTTGTTCAGTGCGTTCGCGTAGAGTAAAAGAGTGCCCAGTGGATTTTGTTAATCGCGAACGCGGGAGGACCCACGAGTTCGCGGAGAAGAAATAACTGGGCGTCAGTATGGTTTTAAAGGATATTTCATCCGTGACCTATTTCATATTTCCTCCATTTTTGCACCACTTTGAGAGCTTGTTGGTTGATTTTGAAGGGGATTTTGACGGGAAGTGATTGGAGGTAAGTCTCGTGGCCTAGAAACACCATTTAATTGAAGATTCATCCTTTAATTCTCTGAAATTTGGGTAAAAATTTGAAGAAACTAGGGCTTGGTTTTTGGAATGTAAATTTGGGATTTGATGGCCCATTTGAACTCCGATTTTGATGAGTTTAATATGTACGGACTCGTGGCGAGACGAGGAATACGGTGATATGAATTTCATAATTTTTTGAGAAGCGGGCCCGGGGCTCGAGTTTTGCCAACTTCGTGTTTTTGGGTGTTTCTCGAGTTCTTTCAATTGGGTTATGTTCCATTAGCTTAATATAATGTATTCCTTATGGTTTTGGCCAGATTTGGCACGTGAGGAGGTTGATTCTAGAGGAAAACGCTTGGTGGACTAGTTTTTTAGCCGGTTTGAGGTGAGTAATTGATGTAACTGCTGTTCTGAGGGTTTGAAACCCCGGACTTTCACATCGTGACGCTATATTGAGGCGTGACACGTATTCTACGGTGAGTGCGGGGTAGGTCACTGTTGGGAATTGAGACTTGGTCCATCCCGAGTATGATTTCTTCTTTATGGGCGATTGAGACGCATGCTTTATCACTGTGGATTGGGCTTATTGCCGTGTTTGGGGTCTTGTGCCGACCTGTAGAATCCTTAGGGGATCTTTATGTGTTTTTCCTCATTTGTGTGCATAACATAAATTCTTAGTGTTAAAAACAATATAATAACTGTGTTTTATACATGAACCTTAAATGAAAAGGATATGAGGGCTGAGATCCCTATAGTATGTCACGCCCGATTAGCTGTGGACTTATTTGACTGAGATGGGTCGGGGACCCAGTGGTGAGGATGTTTCCTTGATATGGATCGGGCTACACGCCGTAGCGATTATTATATATTGATATTGAGGCCGAGAGCCTGTTTTATGCCAATACCTGGCTGATATTGCGCTTGGGCTGTAGGAGCCCCTCCGGAGTCTGTACACACCCCCAGTGAGCGCCGTCGATGTTAAATAAGTGGAGTGGGCTGCACGCCGCAGCGGGTACTGGAGTGTACCGTTATACGTGTTGCATCCTTTCATGCATTATTTCTTAACTGTATTATTTGTTGTATACTTCTTCCGCTGGATTGGATATGAACTGCTAGATATAGAGTACTTTGTGCATTTCCTGCGTTTTCTTACTTTCAGACTTTAGTTATGTTTATTACTCACTGAGTTGGAGTACTCACTTTACTCCCTGCACCTTGTGTGCAGATCCAGGGCAGTCTCAGGCTGAGTGATTCCAGCTGATCCAGAGTTCTTTCCGGGAGTATTTGAGGTAGTTGCAGGGCGTTCGCAGCCGATGATTCTCCCCTCTATCTTTATCCTTTACTTCCGTATTATCAGTACTAGACAGACTTTGTAGTAGGATATTATTCTGTCATTAGAGGCTCATGGTCGTGACACCGGGTCCTAGTTAGGCTGTGTTGGTATTTTGTTAGATTTTCCGCATTATTATCAGTATTTCAGAGTCTTGTTTTTAAATGATAATTATCTTCATCTGTTTAATTAACGGGGTTATTGATATAAATGGTCGGGCTTGCCTAGTAGTGTGTTGGGCGCCATCACGACCGGGTTGGGGTCGTGACACTGGGACTCGTTCTCGAAGTCCCCACGGGCGAGATAATTCATCAGTCCATACGATGCCCCGAGATGACTAACAATGAGGCCAAGTATGAGGCTTTGATTGCAGGTATAAAGTTAGCCATCAAATACGGAGCTCGACGACTCATCCTCCATTGCGATTCCTAACTCGTGGTGAACCAGGTCACCGGGACTTACCAAATCAAGGAGCAGAGACTAAAAAAATACCAATCAGAAATCCACAAGTTGATGCCAGAGTTCAACGAGTGCCGCCTGGAACAAATCCCTAGGGCGCAGAATGTCGAAGCAGACGGCCTAGCGAAATTGGCCGCAGCCACAAAATATCAACAGGGGAAATATAGTCACCCTTCTCCATTCAGCCATAGATCACACTGAGGTACTCTTTTTAAATCTGACTTGGGACTGGCGCAACCAGTTTATCTCCTATCTAAAGGACGGGACACTCCCACTCGACAAAAAAAGAGCCAAAAAGCTCCGCGTACAAGCCGCCCAATACAGCCTAATAAATCACGATCTCTACAAAAGGACGTTTGGCGGACCCCTCGCTAAGTGCCTGGTGCCGCACCAAACAAGGCGAGTACTCGAAGAGGTACACGAGGGTCACTGTGGCACCCATACCGGTAATTGTGCTCTCGTCTGTTGCATCATCCGAGCCGGATATTACTGGCCCACTATGAAAAAGGAGGCAGCAGAGTATGTTCGCAGGTGCGAACAGTGCCAAAAGTTCGCCCCCATGATACATCAACCGGGAGAGCCCCTCCACTCAGTAAACTCACCTTGGCCCTTCATCAAATGGGGAATGGACATAATTGGTCCCCTACCAGCAGGACGAGGAAAGGTACGGTTTCTGTTAGTTTTAACTAACTATTTTTCCAAGTGGGTGGAAGCAGGTGCGTACGCCCAAATACGCGAAAAGGAAGTCATCGCCTTCATATGGAAAAATATCATATGCCGTTTCGGCATCCCCAAGGAAATCAGCTGCGACAACGGCCCCCAGTTCATTGGCAAAAAGACAACGGAGTTCTTTGAGAAATGGCACATCAAACGAATAATCTCCACGCCATATCACCCCGCCTCCAACGGCCAAGCAGAATCTTCCAACAAAACAATACTGAACATACTGAAGAAGAAACTCGAAGAAGCCAAAGGGCTCTGGCCCGAACTACTACCGGAAGTACTGTGGGCATATCGAACCACGCCCAAATCCAGCACGGGAGAAACACCGTACTCACTGGTCTATGGAACCGACGCAGTCATACCCGTCGAAATCGGAGAACCAAGCCTGAGGTATTCACATACCAGCGGAGCAGATAACGACATGAATAGGCTTCAAGACCTCGACGAGGCCGAAGAACGAAGGGATATGGCCCACATAAGAATGACGGCTCAAAAGCAACAAGTCGAAAGGTATTACAACAAAAAAACCAAAATACGACCACTCAAAGTGGGTGACTACGTCCTCAAGGTCAAAACGTTGGCGTCAAAAGACCCGAGCGAAGGGAAACTGGGCACCAATTGGAGCGGGCCATATAAGATCACAGCAGCGGCGAGCAAAGGAGCATTCCAGTTGGAAACAATGGAAGGAAAAACACTCCAAAACAACTGGAACGTCGCCCACCTCAAGTACTTCCATTTCTGAAGGGCATCCCCCGAGTCGTACTCTTTTTCCCTTATCCGAGTTTTGTCCCAATCGGGTTTTTTCGAAGAGGTTTTTAACGAGGCGGCAAAGGGGACACCTAGGGGTATCTGGAGGCAGGTTTATCATATCGGCCACTCGACATGTTCTCCAGGTCGATATAATAAAGGGACTAGACTAGTTGAATTTCCATTATGTAAGCGGCTAAGGCCACCATCTCCATTATGTAAGCGGTTAAGGCCACCATCTCCATTATGAAAGCGGCTAAGGCCACCATCTACATCATGTAAGCGACTAAGGCCACCATCTACATTATGTAAGCGGCTAAGGCCACCATCTTCATTATGCAAGCGGCTAAGGCCACCATCTCCATAATGCAAGCGGCTAAGGCCACCATCTCCATTGTGTAAATGGCCAAAGGCCATCGCCAGTAAACGTCGACCCTGCTCGACGACGACGGATAACACTTCAACGACAGTTGAAGTTACATCCTATTGGCCAAAGGCCATCACCAGTAAACGTCGACCCCGCTCGACAACGACGGATAACACTTCAACGACAGTTGAAGTTACATCCTATTGGCTAAAGGCCATCGCCAGTAAACGTTGACCCCGCTCGACGATGACGGATAACACTTCAACGACAGTTGAAGTTACATCCTATTGGCCAAAGGCCATCGCCAGTAAACGTTGACACTGCTCGACGACAATGGATAACACTTCAATGATAGTTGAAGTTACATCCTATTGGCCAAAGGCCATCGCCAGTAAACGTCGACGACGACGAAAGATAACACTTCAACGACAGTTGAAGTTACATCCTATTGGCTAAAGGCCATCGCCAGTAAACGTCGACCCCGCTCGATGAAGACGGATAACACTTCAACGGCAGTTGAAGTTACATCCTATTGGCCAAAGTCCATCGCCAGTAAACGTCGACCCTGCTCGACGACGACAGATAACACTTCAACAAAAGTTGAAGTTACATCCTATTGGCCAAAGGCCATCACCAATAAACGTCGACCCCGCTCGACGACGACGGATAACACTTCAACGACAGGTGAAGTTACATCCTATTGGCTAAAGGCCATCACCAGTAAACGTCAACCCCGCTCGATGACGACGGATAACACTTCAACGACAGGTGATGTTACATCCTATTGGCTAAAGGCCATCGCCAGTAAACGTCGACCCCGCTCGACGATGACAGATAACACTTCAATGACAGTTGAAGTTACATCTAATTGGCTAAAGGCCATCGCCAATAAATGTCTACCCCGCTCGACAACGACGGATAACACTTCAACAACAGTCGAAGTTACATCCTATCGGCTAAGGCCATTGCCATCAAAGCTCCAGCTAAGCTCGACTATGACGAACAACATTTAAACAAAGATTAAAATTTTGCCTTATTTATTCACCAAGATTAGGTTTTGACTTATCTACGATGGCAGTTAGCCCCAGGAGACCACCCCCAAAACCGCCTGTACTACTTCGGCGCTACCCATAGAGGCAACGAATCTTCTACAAACAAACGAACATCAACTTTGCAGAGGTGAAGTTCCGAAGAACAAAGAACAACACAAAAAGAATAGCAACAAAAGTATGATTCTCTCACTGTGACAAAAATTATATACATTTAGTCTCGCGAAGGGCCCCCATTACATTCCACAAAAAAGCAAAACATATACAAATTTTAATGAGCCTCACCATTTTGTCCATCGCCCCCCGTCTGCTCGCCTTCTCGACCATCGCCACCAAGGCGATAAGCTTCATTGAACCATGGGTCGGAGTCAAGCCGGTTAATATCCTCCGAAGCGTAGCCCTCTCGATCAAGGGAGTCGGAGTTGTACCCGCAAACTGCTCGAGCGGTACGAGCCTCGCGCCACTGCTCCTGAACTTCCTCCTCAGAGGCACGACCCACAACAAGAAGTTTCTTGTATACGTCCAATCTGGCCTCCGCATACACCCATATCTCGTGCGCATCACAATGCGCATCCTCATCAGACAAGAGCTGGGAAGAAGAAGGTCGAGCCACGTCCCGCGGCCTTGGTGGGACAGTACACCTTAGAACGTCGACCTCAGCCACCTTGGCTTTGAGTTCGGCTATCAAAGCTGCCACCCTATGGTGCAGATCGGCAACCTCTGTCGCTACCCCACGACTGAGCTCCAACTCCTCTTCCCTCAATTTGAGGAGTGATTCCAGCTCACTATTACAAGCCACAGCCTTCACCAACTCTTCATCGGTCTTCTCCAGCTCCGCCACCCTGCGCTTCAATTGCGCCTCCTTCTGTTCAAGGCCTTTCCGGAACACCCAAAATTTGGGATCCTGCTGGAAAAGGTCCGCCGCCGCCGGATGCTTGGAGCGGAACCTCTTATACTTCTTCACCATTTTATCAAAAACAATCGCTTTCTTCTCCTCGCGATGCCTCCTCTCCACCTCCAAAACCAGGGTCTAAAAAAAATATATGAGTTAGTACACATCAAGGTCAACCTCACGACACGCAGAAGAATAGAAAGTTACCTGTAACACCATACCGGTGAACCTCCGAGATAACTCTGCATCACTGACAGCACTTAGCATCTCATGCTCAGGGGCGGCACACAGTAAAGTCATCTCCAACGCAGCCTACTCATTGTGCTGTAACAAATTGTAAGCTCCTGGAATCACGATGCGGCGGCCAGACCCGTCCGCCGTCATCTCCATATGCGTAATGCCTTCCGTCATCCCGTCCACATCTTGGGCGACCTCAGGATTCGGTCCCTTAGCATCCCCGCCAATGATAGGTGACGAGCCACCCTCAGCAACATGAACTGAGCTGGAACCGACATGAGCATTTTCCTGATGGGCCGACCTCCCCGAATGAATGGCGTCGGCCATGAAGACGGGTCTAGATGTTTGACGAGGCACGTCACTCCTTTTATCCCCAGTCACCACCGCCTTACCCATTTCAAGCCTCCGCCTTTTTCTCTATTCAGGCTCCTCGCCCTCGGAAGGCTCATCCACAGGTTGCGGAGATGATGTCGACGGCATCACTTTACTCGTAGCCACCTCTACAGGAGTAACCTCTTAATAACGATGAAGCAGGAATTCAGAGCTTACGTATAACTCATTTAATTATTAGTCAGGAACCATGTTTCGGAGAAAGCTTTGCCCCACGACTCAGGCAAATCATTCTGCTAGCCGTGATGCAAAGGTAACAGGCGTATCTCAGAAAAAATGCAATCTTGATTGTTTGTGATTTCTTTTTCTCGCTTGTATACTTTCAAGTATTCTTCAAATTAACCCTGACGACATAGTATTATAAAGATAGAACCTTTACAAGTTAAACTAACGTAGTTAGCACTCTAGAATTGTAGAACAGAAACTAATTTTCTTAGTTAAAACAGGTTAGCGAGTTAAGGTCTGCTCTTGGACCTCTATGTGGACGTAGCTTACAGTTCTGCACCGATGCTTGTCTGAGGCGATACTTAGAAGCACGAAACTGGAAACTTGACAAGGCAAAGAAAATGCTTGAAGACACTCTCAAGTGGAGATGTACCTATAAACCAGAAGAAATTCGTTGGGTAAGTCTTGTCTGTATTGAACCCCAAAGGGTTTTGATTATTGCTGCACTAAGTATTACTACTAGAGAAACTTCATTTTTTTATTATCGTCAACTTAGCTTCTGTCACTTGGTATAATCTTGGAATATGATTCTGAAATAGCGATGTCGCACTTTATCAGCATGAAGTAGCACATGAAGGTGAAACTGGCAAAGTTTCCAAAGCCAATTTCTGTGACCGACTAGGCGGACCCATACTTATAATGAGGCTCGGGAAATAGGTTAATTACTCTTGATATCGTACCTACATATAAAATCCATTCTATATCTGATATCAAATGGTTTATATTCTCATTACTCTGCTTAATCAATAACAGAATACATCATCTCCAGAAGGTAACGTTCGTCATCTAGTCTATCTGTTGGAGAATGCAATCCTTAACCTACCAGAAGGCCAAGAACAAATGTCTTGGTTGATTGACTTCAGCGGATGCTCATTAAACACCAACATTTCCATTAAAACTGCTCGCGATGTCATTTACCTTTTGCAGAATCACTACGTCAAGAGGCTTGCTATAGTTGTTCTTTATAATCCGCCTAGATTTTTTGAGGCATTTTGGAAGGTTAGATTCTTCCCTCTTCCTTAAAAGTTTAAGGAGGACTTTTTTGACAATTCAATCCAATTTGTTCATTCTTCTGCAGGTAGTACAATATTTTATTGATGCTAAAATATTTGCGAAGATAAAGTTTGTGTATCCGAATAACAAAGAGAGCACGGAGTTGATGAAGATATTTTTCGATGCTGAGAACCTTCCAAGAGAATTTGGGGGGAAAGCTACACTGAATTACGATCATGAAGAATTTTCAAGATTGATGGCTAAAGAAGATGTTAAAACTGCTAAATTTTGGGGCTTTGACGATTTGCCATCCCATACAAATGGTAATGGATGCTCCAAAGCAGCAGAAGTAATGCCTGTGCTCGTGAGTGTTGCATCAGCTGCAAGCTAACCAGAGTTCAGTTGTCTATAATAGCAACTACTAGTATAAGGCTTAAACAGTGTATTATGTTGTGCATCGTCAATGCTTTTAGAAGGCAATGCCTGTGTTTAATTCAGTTCTTCCATAATTAATGGCAAAATACCTTAAAAATCCCTAAACTTGGCATGCATTATTGGTTACATCCTTGAACTATCTATGACCTTAATTACCCCTATATACTTGGTTATTGAATTCGATAGTTGTTACCCCCTTGGATGATCTGATCCCAGGAAAGTGGCATGCACTCGCCTGCCATGTGAATTTTTCTTTCTATGTGAATAAAATATATTTTTACATTTTTAGATAATTCTTTCCGAAAAAAATTTATAATAAAACTTGGTGTACGTATTTAAATTTTATCGAATTTAAATCGATAAAATAATACGGACTATGTTTTAAATATAGAGAAATTTTTATAAAGTACTATTGTTTAGTGATTATTAGTTATCTATAGATACCATTTATTATAATACTGCATGTAGCTATGCTTTCTGTTGTTATAAGTTGTATTTGATGTATTTAAGCTACTGTATTCATGAACACAGTAACAAACTAGGCGTGAATTAGGGGAAGTCCAGCTAATTAGTTGTTGTATTCGACTGTATTCACGAGTTGTATTCGTGAATACAGTAACGTAAGTTGCGTAAAAAAAAGACCTTTCAAATGTTTAAAAATAGAAAGGGAATCAATTAACCAAATAGTCTCCTAATATAACTCAACTAACACAATTAAATAACTCATAATCTGTATTTCACGCTTCCAAAAAGATTTTCCATCCGAAAAATAGCAAAAAATAGAGCAATCTCTGGATTTTCAATTCTCCATTTTCTCTGTTGTTCCAGTTCGTGGAAGTACTGTTTTCAACCACTAAAAATCGAGATTGATACAATTGTATACAGAAATATGATATAATTCGATTTTACATATAAAAAGTTTAACCGTGTTATTGCGTCATTCTGGCAAGTGGAACAGTGAGAGCAGCTACGTCGATTATACGATTAAGGGAATACTGATAAAGAGTATGCGTCGTATAATAATTTGGTTGCTTCAATTTCTAATCAACAAGACATAGATTTGATCTCAAAGTCCCTTAAAATTCAATACAATGTAGAAGAAAATTGCATGCCAATGAAAATACAATGACATGGGTTACATGGAGGATGTAGAGTTGAAAAAAGAGAACACAGAATCCAGGATGTATCCTTTATGAGTAACAACAATTGATAAAGAAGTTATAGCTGGAGGTAGTTTAATTCAAGGCGACATTGTGCAAATTGACGAAGCAGTTCAAAGGTATAATTTTGATACAGATGATACACTTGCTCTTGATGTTGTTGATTCAGGCAAACCAATTGGGGTGTTCGAACTGGACACAGAGTTGATAATTTCAAAAACTAATCAAAGGGAGGTTATGGCTGGACAAGTATATAAGGATAAGGTTACATTGAAAGAGGTGATGGAGCATTATGCTATATCTGAAAGGATTCAATTCAAGTGTTGATAGGTCTAATGCTATCAGGTTTGAGTGTTCTTAATTATTCATAATTTTTTGTATATTGTATTCATGGTAGGATTTGTAAATGTTATTAAAGATGTATTTAGATGTATTTGGGAATTTTTACATGACCTTCAGTGTTGTGCTTATGAATTTTTTATGTATTTCAAATACATGTTTTCTTCTATATTTTACTGACAAATACTTATTACAGTGTCTCTCACTATTTTTTAGATGTATTAGACGTATTTAAATGTATACATGTAACTATAGGCGTATTCAGACGTATTTAAATGTATATATTTGTGATGTATAACAATTTATACATATAGATGTAATAATGTATTTAATTGAATATGAGTGTATTTTTTGTATGCATTTATACTGATCATATGTACAATGATAAATTATTTGCAACTATACATTATTATGTATGTTAGAAGATTGTGAATGGAGGTTTAAGGCTTCTAGAATTAACAAATCACAACTATTCAAAGTGAGAGAGTTCAGTGATAAGCATACATATCCGTTGAAGGACAAGGTGTATGAGCAACGTCAGTCAAGTAGCCGCCTTATCGGTGGCATGATTAGGTTCAAGCTTACTAATCATAAGAGGAAATACACCCCAAAGGATATAATTGATGATGTGAAATCAAATTTAGGTGTAGATGTGTCACGACCCCAGTTCGCCCTCCGTAAACTATCGTGACAGCACATAGTCTCTACGACTAGGTAAGCCTAACAAATTGCGAAAAAAGAAACAACAGAATAAACTAGCCAACAACTGCAGAAATAACATAATGAAGCATTTTTTCGCTCAGCATATACAATACAACTCTCAAACTAAAACTACATTTTCCAAAACCCGACATCTCGTAAAATCACAAGATGTGGAATAACTGCAGTGTTCTAACTCCAGAGTGTCTAAACAAAGGAAAAGTACATAAGGGCTATAACTAAAAGAGAGTAGATAGAGACTCTTCGGTCTACGAACGCGGCAGATATACCTCAGAGTCTCTAGATATCGCCTCGCCTCGCTAGTGATATGGCTGGGTCGATGTACCTGGATCTACACACGGGAAAACATGTGCAGGAAAGGGCATGAGTACACCACAATGGTACCCAGTAAGTGCTAAGCCTAACCTCTATCAGGTAGTGACGAGGAAGGTCAGGGCCCTACCAGTTATCAACGTATAAGACAAAGTAAGACAGTGTAAGGTGCAACAGTATAATCAAAACAATATCATTAAATGAGAAGAAATCATTGACAATATACACCTAGTACACATAAATATCGACAGGGGATCTCCCGAGATCCTGTCCCGTAGCCCCAAACGTAAATACTCGGGGATCTCTCAGTATCCCAGGGATCTCTCAGTATCCTCAATATATGTGCTAGGGATCTCTTGGTATCTCGAGGATCTCTCAGTATACTCAATATATGTGCTAGGGATCTCTTGGTATCCCGAGGATCTCTTGGTATCCTCAATATATGTATTGGGATCTCTTGGTATCCCGAGGATCTCTTGGTATCCTCAATATATGTACTGGGAATCTCTTCGTATCCTCAATATATATACTGGGGATCTCTTGGTATCCTCAATATATGTTTTAGGGTTCTCTTGATATCCCGCACTACCGTCAAAATCAATATATATGTAGGGGATCTTCCAGAATACTCATATGTAGTCCCAAAATAAAAAGACAACAATATTAAGGAAAGAGTCCATAATTTCATTCAAGAACAAAACAGTATGAAGTAACACAGTATAATGGTAAGAATTACAATAGAGAAAATATCGCAGACAGAGTACAACTCAACATAGAGATAGCAACAAGGGATCTACCAGGATATTGTCATGTAGCCCCCAAATGTAAATATCCAGCAGCTGGGGATCTACCAGGATACCGTCCTGTATCCCCCAAATGTAAATATCCAACAAGCGGGGATCTATCAGTATACCATCCTGTAGCCCCCAAATGTAAATACTCAGCAACAACACAAGGATAATCAACTCAAACCAATTAATAGCAAAATAAACAGGTAATTCTAACCTAACATGCTGCACAGTGTTCACATAAACAGTTTAAGCAGATAAGACAATTAATACACTTAAGCATGCTTTACTAAACTACGTCGCAGGCTTAAAATACAAGTAATATTCAAGAAGAAAGAAACACAATTAATTTACTTAATGAAGAACGGTTTTCCAAAAATAGCACGTCTACACACTTGTCACCTCTTGTACACAACATTCATATAACAACAATACTATATCCTAGGGGGAATGTTCCCATATAAGGTTAGACAAGCCACTTGCCTCGAACCGGCTCAAAATCAACCCGAAACTACGCTCTTGCCACGAGTACTCAACTCTAAATGGCCCAAATCTATTCAAATCAATTGCATAATATAAATATAACTTCAAGTATCTGATTCCACTAATTAATTCTAAGCTAACACGCAAAATTAGGAAAAATGACCAAAATGCTCCCCCCTCCCCCGGAGGCCACATCTCGGAATCGCGTAAAAGTTACGGATTAAGAACCCTCATTCACTCACGAGTCTAACCATACCAAAATTATCCAAATTCGATGTCAAATCCCCAATCAAAACTCGAAAATTAGGTCTAAGAACTTTTCCAAATTTTCCCCCAATTTCTCACCCCAAATTCGAAATTAGATGATGAATTCACATTTAGATTAATGTGCTATAAGCAAAACGGAGTTAGGAATCATTACCCAATCGATATCTCTGAAAATCCCTCAAAATCTCGCTCAAATCCGAGCTCCCAAGCTCTAGTTTTGATAAAAATGGCTAAACCCTCGACTTTAAAATTTTATATTCTGCCCAGGCAACTCCTTCTTCGAGAATGCGGAAGGAACCTCACATTCGCGAATCACAAATTTGCTTGGTCCAATTTTCCTTCATTGCGAACTCGATGTCCTTGTCGCGAGTGACCATCTTCCTCTCCTACGCGAATGCGGGACCATCTTTGTGAACGCGTAGGTACAAGACCTCACAACTTCGCGAATGCGGAAACACTTTTGTAAATGCAAAGCGTTAAGCTTCTGTCACACCTCCTTTTTCCGAGCTACCACTCCCCGCGAAGGGCGTGGTAAAGGAGTGTTTTTCAATTAAAGGACAATCGGAACGAGGTTTATTATTAAAATTCAGAGTCGCCACTTGGGAGATTAATGGTGTCCCAAGTCACCGGTTGAATCCCGAACCGAGGAAATTATGACTCTGTATTACAGTCTGCGAACCAGAAATCCGGATAAGAAATTCTGTTAACCCAAGAGAAGGTGTTAGGCATTCCTAGATTCCGTGGTTCTAGCACGGTCGCTCAACTGTTGTATTTGATTTTATCTGATTTCAATACATGTTCTATTTTTATGTGACCTTTTATTAATAACCTGCTTTTATCATATTTTATTATTTATTTTACAAGAATTACAACGTCGTGAAAAATATATCTCGAACCACGCCGTACCAGTACGCCCGTGGCTTTTAACACATTTCGACTTCGTTGAGATTTGAATTTGAGTTACATAAATGTACACCCACATTTAAGAAAGTAATATTATTAACATCCGTGCCTAAGTGACTATGCGTTTTTTATCCTTGGGGAAAACCGTAAAATTCGCTAAACGGTCCATTCCGAATTTCTAAGTATTTTTATTTAAGCAATTATTGAGGGCCCCGCAATTATGTATTTGATTTGGTGAGGCTCATCTCCTTTTTATTTATTTAAAGGCAAGCCTAAAAGTGACTATGATTTTCTATATATACTTTTTTTTCATAACAAAGCAATGAGCCTTATCTAAAACCCAGCGCTTTTTAATTCGTGATTTTTCAATTGAACCAAACCTTTAAAGGTGTTGAGACCTCAATATTCGTCCAACAACGAGCTGGGCCAAACGGCCTGGACATATATGCTACAGGCATGAGGTCGAGGCCATCTATGTAAGCCATCGCAGCCCACACGGTCCAACAATGGACTATTAAACCAATACCAGTTAAATCCTAAGCCCTTTTTGACTTTTCCACGTTTTGGGGCTACTGAGATGCACACAGAAATCAAATTACACGGAGGCTATCACAAACATAACTTAATCATATTAGCTTTAATAACCTCTACTACTACTTGGATGTGCTAATGAATTAGCAAAGTTATGACATAATACCTAATCAGATTTGTACTTGATTAATATCTATTTCGAATTTCATACTGGATTGAGATAACATCAATGAAATAAAACCAATTCATACGAAACTAAGATGCATTCGACTCAACTTGACAATTTTTGTTACGACAGTCCCATTATTTCAGATCAGGTGCTATAACACTACAGCCTTCTAGTTCGAATAATTATATACGAATACACATCTCAACAACTACCACAAACTGAAAATTCAAAGTAACAGTCCAAATAATTTTAAAATTCTAATTACAATCCATATTATACCAATTTAAACAAGTTCTACTTGTTCAATCTAACATAATTTAAACATCCAGAATAAATATAGGGAGGGGAGCTAAAGCAGTAGTGAACATTTGCACTTCAAATTCTCCTCAATTAAGCCTCATTCAATTTGAATCTATACATCACTCAAAGTGGAGATGAATACCTGATATTAGAAGCAAAAGAAGAAGTTGAGTGATCAGCAGGGTAGCAGTAGCAATACACAACAACAACAACAACAACAACAACAACAACAACAACAACAAATGACCAGCGATCGACAGCAGAAATCAATAACCAAGCAGACAGAAACCCAGGAACCAGATTTTAAAAGTATAACCAAGCAGGCACCCAGGGCACTCGATGAAACAGTGTAGATAATCAACTAGCAACCCAACAAAAAATTTGAAACCCAGCAGTAACAAAGCAATCACTGGCAGAATGCACAGTGAATCAGAAACCAAAAAGCAAATGAAACAATTCTGATTTTGTTCTTTAACACTGAAACAGAATCCCTCTCAAACTAACTGAGCCCCCCCTTTTTTTTTAAGAGTTCAGCCTATATTCTCACTGATTACCTAGTTTCTTTTGGGTAAAAAAAAAACAGCTTCTGTTAAACTTCTCTCCTTTTCTTAAATCCCTGTATATCAGTGTATTTTTCAGAATTCTCTTGTGTATCTTTCTCAAACTCTCTATATTTCCTCTCATATTGTCTCTCAATCTATCAGATCCCCCTCTGTATATGTTATCTCTTTCTATTTAAAGACTTGAATTGCCCATTTTTTATTCCCATTCTTTACTTTTCAGTCTGTATATTCCTTTTGCACATGTATCCTCTTTGCCTTTTATCATTCCCTCCCATGTTATCCCTTCCAGCCCATTATTAATTGTCTTGTGCCATTTTTTAATTCAAAGTTATGGGTTTCTTCTTGTTTAATCACTTCCTCTTAAAACCATTATGTTGTGTTCCCTCCCCTAATTTAAACAAATGCATTTAATGGTACAGCAGTACCTTACTGAAAGACCATTCACACTAAATCATTTCTAAAAATTTTGAGCTCCAAATTAACCCTGGAATTCCTGTGACATTGTTCTGCCCTAAGCCTTAACATCTGTATTAAAACCCTTCTGAATTTCAACTAACCTGGATTATTAACTATCAGTTTATCCAGCTATAACCAATTCTCGAACCTATTCAGACACACAAATAATTCAAGTAGAAGGACTAGGGGTGAAGTTCATGTGAACGAGCGATTTGGTTCAAGAGGGAAAATTTGAACACAACAACAAATTCATTTCGATCACAAAAATCAAACAGAAGGAAATAAAATGATAGACACACTGAAATGAGCCAAATGAACTGTTACCATGTCGATTTAGCTTTCTAACGTGAGAAACTAATTGACGACATGAATTCAATCGACTATATAAGCCATAACAGACAAGAAACATCCAATAAACAACCAGGTTGATTTATGGCTTTGGGACAAAACAGGGGACTTATGAAACTATCTATTCGACGACATTATTCGACTCGAATGTATAGTTTATGATCAGATACAATTAACAACAAACATAGAAATTCGACCAAATAAAAAGATTATTTGAAGATGGGCAGAGTGAATTCGAAAGACGAATCGAACAATCAAATAAGTTAAACTAAACATGTAACCAGATATTAATAGAACACAAACAGAAAAAAATGAAAAGAAAAAATTACCTCTGAGACTTAAAATTAGATGGACCCAGGCTCAAGCTTAGACTTCAACCACTTTGAGGTCGAACGGACCTTAGTCGAAGTGTTCTCAACCGAAAACACTCCGATTAAGGTCGATTAGACCCCAAATCTCTATTTTAATTGGACGGATTTCAACATTAGGGTTCTTGAGGGTTTGATTTGGGTTCGAACAGTTTTGGTCAGATTCGAACCAAACCAAGAGTGGTTTGGTAACGAGGGAGGTCAGGGGGTGCCAGGTTGTGAGTTTGGGGCCGGGTGGGGTAGTTTCAAATTTTGCTCGAATCTTCGATTGAAGATTTGAGAAGCTACGGGCTGATTCGAGCAAAACGGGTAAGGGATTTGGATTGAGGGTGGTCTAACGGCTTCAGGGTGTAATTTTGGTGGTCATCGGCGTCGTCGCCGCCGGCTTAAAGTGGGAGGTTTTTAGGGCGGCTGCTAGGGTTCCTCGTCTCTGAAAGAGACGAGGTTTGAGAGAGATGAGGAGAGGGGGGGTTCTGAGGGGGCGGGGTATGGTTTGGGAATATATACCAGCTGGGGGATTTGATCCAGGTCGTTGGATCAATTAAGATCGACGTCTTGGATCAATCTATTTAACAAAACGGAGTCGTTTGAGTAGGCTTGAGACCGGGTGGGTTTTTTTTTGGGATATAGGTCGGGGTATAGGGGCGATCGGTGACCGTTGGATCAAACGGAATGAACGGCTTGGATCAAAAAACCTGAAACGGCGTCGTTTTAATGATGCTGGGGATATACTGGACCGTTTGATCTAATAGAATCAACGGTCCAGATCGAGTGTGACTAAAACAACGTCGTTTAGACGTCTGTGAAGCTTGGTCAATTGGACCTGGTGTGGGAAAACGTTTTGGGCTTGGAATTTTCTTTAAAACTGGCCCAATTCCAATTTTCTTCAATTCATTTCCTTTCCTTTTAACTTCTAAAAATTCTAATAAAATAAAACACAAACCTAGATTAATCTTTGACCAAATTATGCTAAAGCATTAATTAATTCTAAATGGTAATTATCACAAAAATAACTAAATGCCAAATCATACAATTAAACTCTAAAAATGCAAAAATGCATTATTTTTTCATGTTTTCTTCATTTTATAAAAATAAGTAATTTAATATTTAA
>MU672863.1:0-24027 GCA_026770625.1 Nicotiana glauca | reverse complement strand
TTTAAAACTGGCCCAATTCCGATTTTCTTTAATTCATTTCCTTTCCTTTTAACTTCTAAAAATTCTAATAAAATAAAACACAAACCTAGATTAATCTTTGACCAAATTATGCTAAAGCATTAATTAATTCTAAATGGTAATTATCACAAAAATAACTAAATGCCAAATCATACAATTAAACTCTAAAAATGCAAAAATGCATTATTTTTTCATGTTTTCTTCATTTTATAAAAATAAGTAATTTAATATTTAATTTAAAATTATAAAATCAAATCCTAAATGAAAATTTTTTTTATATATATTTTCTTATTAAATTAACGAATAAACATGCATACAAAAAATGCAACCAATCGACAGAAAATACCACAGAAATTCACAAAATTGCACACAATAAAATAAACAGTTTTTTTTTTTGTTTTGATTTCTTTAGGAGTAGTTCTCGTGAGGCAAAAATCTGGTGCTCACAGCTTCCACCAGCCCCAGCTCCTCTTCGCGAACGCGATACCCCACTCGCGAACGCGAAGAAGGAAACCAGAACTGGAGACCTGCTACATCTTCTACAATTCTCTAAGTCCAAGAATGACCGGTTGAGCATCCGAAACGCACCCGAGGCCCTCGGGGACCTCAACCAAACATCCCAACAAATCCTAAAACATCATTCAAAATTGTTCCAACCTTCGGAACATTCAAAACACCATCAAAATACCAAATTAACATCGGATTCAAGCCTAAGAACTTCAAAAACTCTCAATTTATGCTTTCGATCAAAAAGTGATAGGTCTTCACACTGCTCCAACTACGGTCCAAATGCTAAATCTTAAGCTCTCTTTTAGGGACTAAGTATCCCAAAACACTCCAAAACTCAAAACCAAACATCCAAGCAAATCAGAATAGCAAAAACAAACACGGAAAAAGCAGTTAATAAGGGATCGGAGCGTTAATTCTTAAAACGACCAGCCGAGTCATTACATCCTCCTACACTTAAACATTTGTTCATCCTCAAACGAGCATCGAGACATACCTGAAGTAGTGAAAAAATGAGGGTAACGCTTGCGCATATCTTGCTCGGTCTCCTAGGTCGCCTCCTCGACTGACTGACCCCGCC
This sequence comes from Nicotiana glauca, assembly GCA_026770625.1. Lineage (NCBI taxonomy): Eukaryota > Viridiplantae > Streptophyta > Magnoliopsida > Solanales > Solanaceae > Nicotiana > Nicotiana glauca. Next base: position 22,922 of record MU672863.1, on the reverse strand, counting down.
AATAAACCTTCACTAATGCAATGTTCTTTGACCTCAGCTTTCGAACCTGCTTGTCCAATATTGCCACTGGCTCCCCAAAATAAGATGGATCCTTGTCCAACTGGACTGAACTGAAATCCAACATGTGCGACAGATCACCGTGATACTTCTGGAGCATTGAAACACGAAATATCGGATGACCTCCTGCCAAGCTGGGAGGTAAGGCAAGCTCATAAGCAACCTCCCCAACATGTCTCAATAACTCAAAAGGACCAATACACCTCGGTCTCAACTTCCCTTTCTTCTCAAATCTCCTAACGTCTTTCATAGGAGAAACCCGAAGCAGAACCCCCTCAACAATCTCATAACATCACAAACCTTCCGATTCGCGTAACTCTTCTATCTAGACTGGGCTATATTGGGTCTATCTTGAATCACCTTAACCTTCTCCAAAGCATCCTAAGCCAAGTATGTGCCCAATAATCTAGCCTCACCCGGATCAAAACAACCCACGAGGGATCTACACCGCCTACCATACAAGGCCTCATACTGTGCCATCTGAATGATGGACTGATAGCTGCTGTTGTAGGCAAACTCCGCCAATGGCAAAAACTGATCCCAATATCCTCCAAACTCAATCACATACGCATGGAGAATATCCTCAAGAATCTGAATAGTGCATTTGGATTGTCCGTCCGTGTGGGGGTGAAATGATGTACTCAACTCCACACGAGTACCCAACTCATGTTGTAGGGCCCTCCAGAACCGTGATGTGAATTGAGTACCATTGTCTGAAATGATGGAAACTGGAATACCATGCAGACGAACAATCTCCCGGATATAAATCTCCACCAACCGCTTCGAAGAATAGGAAGTACACAGGAATGAAATGCACGGACTTGGTCAGTCGATCCGTAATCGCCCAAATAGCATCGAACTCCCTCAAAGTCCGTGGGAGTCCAACTACGAAGTCCATGGTGATCCTCTCCCACTTCTACTCTGGAATCTCTATCTGCTCAAGCAACCCACCCAATCGCTGGTGCTCGTACTTCACCTACTGACAATTGAAACACCAAGATACAAACCCAACTATATATATCTTCGTCCGCCTCCACAAATAGTGTTGCCTCAAATCCTGGTACATCTTCGCGGCACCCGGATGAATGGAATACCACGAACTATGGGCCTCCTTTAAAATTAACTCTCGGAGCCCATCAACATTGGGTACACATACCCGACCCTGCATCCTTAATACCCCATCATCACCAATAGTCACATCTATGGCATCACCGTGCAGAACCTTGTCCTTGAGGACAAGTAAATAAGGATCATCAAACTAACACTCCCGGATACAATCAAACAAGGAAGACCGAGAAACCACTCAAGCTAGAACCCGACTAGGCTCCGAAAGGTTTCATCTCACAAACTGGTTGGCTAAGTCCTGAACATCCATTGCCATGGGCCTCTCTGATGCTGGTAAATAAGCCAAACTCCCCAAACTCTCTTCCCGGTGACTCAAAGCATCGGCCACCATATTGCCCTTGTCCGGGTGTGATAAAATAGTGATATCATAGTCCTTTAGCAGCTCTAACCACCTCCTCTGACGCAAATTAAGGTCCTTTTGCTTGAACAGATGCTGCAAACTCCGGTGATCAGTATAAATCTCATAAGGCACAACGTATAAATAATGATGCCAGATCTTCAAGGCGTGATCAATATCAGCTAACTCGAGATCATAGGTAGGATAATTCTTCTCATGTACCTTCAACTATGTGGACACGTAGGCAATTACCCTACCGCCCTGCATCAATACTGCTCCATGGTCAATCCTCGAGGCATCACAATAGATAATATAAGACCCCGAACCTGTAGGCAACATCAAAATTAGGGTTGTAGTCAAAGTTGTCTTGAGCTTCTGAAAGCTCGCCTCATACTCTTCCTTCTGCTGGAACGGAGCACCCTTCTAGTGATACACTGGGCCGAATGAAACCCTTATCAAGCAATTCGTGTAACTGCTCCTTCAACTCCTTTAACTTAGGAGGAGCCATACGGTACAAGAAACTAAAAATGGGCTGAGAGCCCGCCAACAGATCAATGCCAAAATCAATATCTCTATCGGGTGGCATGCTTGAAAAGTCAGCTGGAAACACATAAGAAAAATTCTGCACTACTGGGACTGAATCAACTGTAGGGGTATCAATACTAACATCTCTCACATAAGCTAGATATGCGTCACACCCCTTCTCAACCATACGCTGAGCCTTAAGTAACGAAATAACTTTGTTGGAAGTATGATCTAAGGTACCCCTCCACTCTACTCGCAGTATACCTGGCATAGCCAGCATCATGATTTTCGCGTGACAATCAAGAATAGCATAATGGGGCGACAACTAGTCCATGCATAGAATAACATCAAAGTCTACCATGCTGAGCAATAACAAATCGGCTCTGGTCTCAAAACTACTAAGAGCAATCAAACACGACTGGTAAACGCGATCCACAATAAGAGAATCTCCAACAGGAGTAGAAACATAAATAGGAAAACTCAATGAATCCCGAGATATGCCCAAATACGGGGCAAAATAAGAGGACAAATAAGAATAAGTGGAGCCTGGATCGAATAGAACCGATGCATCTCTATGACAGACCAAGATAATATCTATGATGACAAAATTAGAGGCGACAGCCTCGGTACGGGTAGGAAGGGCATAATATTTGGCTTGGCCTCCCTCTCTAAGGTGACCTCTACCTCTCCGACCTCCACTTCTAGATGGCTGAGTAGGTGGGGTGGCAACTGGAGCTGTAACCATAGCCTGAGAACTCTATGGGGCACGCTGTGGCTGAAAAGTCTATGGAGGTGCACCCCTTACTAGTCTAGGGCAATACCTCACCACATGGTATATGTCACCACACTTAAAAAAACCTTGTGGCTGATGTGGTAGTGGGAAATGTGCGGTACGGGTACTCTAAAATGCCTAAACACCTAAAATAATATGTGAAGTCTGAGACGCAAACTGAGCTGGCTGACCCACAAAACCTCTACCATGTCGTACCCTTCTTCCAAAATAAGGACCAGTGGGTCTCTCCAGTATACAAGGTCTCCTCGCTTCCCTATACTCTCTCTCCTGACCTCGTCTATCCTCTCTCTCATAGACCCACCTGTCCTCTGCTCGGCGAGAGATCCTCACCACCCGCTGAACTTGGACCACAGGCTGTGTCGCCATGGCACCTGGAACCTGACCAATGCGAACTCGCTACTCTAGAGTGCGGGCGACAGAAGTATGGTTCCCTTTCCCGATCTGTGAAGTAGTTGGTACAACCTGAATTAATCATGTGTGAGCCAGCGTACCAAACATGCTCAAGAACTGTGTTAAGGTCTCCTGAAGTGTTGGGGTAGTAGTAGCAGTAGGCGTATTAGGCGCTTGGGCTCCAGCTGGAACTGCTAGTGGCTCCTCCGTAGTTGCCCGCGCGGGTGCCTTGGCTGCACTGCGTGCGCGTCCTCAGCCTCTAGCCCAGCCTCGACCTCTGACGACTCTCGTAGGGGGCACGTGTGTCTTGTCACCTCTGGTAGCACATGTCCTCACCATCTGTGAGAGAATGGAAGACAGAGGTTTAGGATTGTGATGTCAAAAATGTCGTACGACAGGGAAATCAAATGAAGTGGAATTTTCCTAACGTTTACATAGCCTCTCGTAGATAAGTACAGACATCTCCGAATCGATACACGAGACTCTAATAAAATGGCTTGTGATTTATGACTCCTATGAACCTAGAACTATGATACCAACTTGTCACGGCCCTGATTCGCCCTCCGTGAACTATCCTGACAGCACCTAGTCTCTATGACTAAGTAAGCCTAACAAATTACAAAAAAAGAAATAACAGAATAAAACTATCCAACAACTGCATAAATAACATAATGAAGAGTTTAAGATGCCATTCGGCATATACAATACAACTCTCAAACTAAAACCACATTTCCCAAAACCGAAAATCTCATGAAATCACAAGTTGTGGAATAACTACAGTGTTCTAACTCCCGAGTATCTAAACAAAGGAAAAGTACATAAGGGCTATAACTAAAAGAGAGTATATATGGACTCATTGGTCCGCGAACACGACAGATATACCTTAAAGTCTCTAGATATCGCCTCGCCTCGCTAATGATATGGCTGATTCGATGTACCTGGATCTGTACACGGGAAAATATGTGCAGGAAAGGGCATGAGTACACCACAGCAGTACCCAATAAGTGCCAAGCGTAACCTCGGTCGGGTAGTGATGAGGAAGGTCAGGACCCTACCGGTTATCAATATATAAGAAAAGTAAGACAGTGTAAGGTGCAATAATATAATCAAAACAACATCAGTAAATGAGAAGAAATCACAGACAGTATACACCTAGTACAAATAAATATCGACAAAGGATCTCCTGGGATCCCGTCCCATAGTCCTAAATGTAAATACTCAGGGATCTCTCAGTATCCTCAATATATGTGCTAGGGATCTCTTGTTATCCCGAGGATCTCTTGGTATCCTCAATATATGTACTAGGATCTCTTGGTATCCCGAGGATCTCTTGGTATCCTCAATAAATGTACTGTGGAGCTCTTGGTATCCTGAGGATCTCTTGGTATCCTCAATATATGTTCTGGGGATCTCTTGGTATCCTCAATATATTTGTTGGGGATCTCTTGGTATCCCGCACTATCATCAATATCAATATATATGTAGGGAATCTCTCGGAACACTCATCCGTAGTCCTAAAATAAAAAGACAACAATATCAAGGAAAGAGTCTGCAATTTCATTCAAGAACGAAATAGTATGAAGTAACACAGTATAATGGTAAGAATAACAACAATTACGATAGAGAAAATGAGTCCCATTTTAAAGATTGAAATACATATTTTAAAAATATGGATGCAATTGTATTTACAGATCATATATTGCCACTGGCATATGGTGTTATTGATTGGAAGAGTGATGTTACTTGGTCGTGGTTCTTTGAGCAATTCAAGGAAGCATATGGTGAAAGGGAAAACATGTGCATTATTTCATATAGGAATGAGAGTATCATCAAATCTGTATCGAGAGCGTATCCAGAGGTACCACATTTTGCTTGTATATGGCATCTATGGAACAACGTATATAAGAAATTCAAAAAGAGTCAGGCAAAGTTGAGCGAGATATACTTCTCGATGGCAAAATCATACACACGGGCTAAATTAGGCGATCTAATAGAGAAGGTGGAGAAGGTAGATATTAGGGTGAAAGAATACTTGGAGTTAGCTGGATACGAAAAGTGGTCTAGGTTGTATGCACCTGTTAACAGGGGATGGACCATGACGTCAAATATTGCTGAGTCAATCAATGTCGCACTTGTGTCAGCAAGGGAATTGCCAATATACAAGTTCCTCGAAGAAGTTAGGAAGATGTTTGGATGTTGGAATTACAACAACCGGAAAGAAGCTAAAAAATACCAGGAGATGCTTACTTTGAATGAGGCAATGTCTACACGCATGATTGTAAGTTTTATTTTTATAAGTTATTGTATCATATATTTATCCCTTGTACAAGGTGTATTTATTTCTGACACAATTTATACTATTTGAAGTACAGTCCATATGCTCAGTGTATCGTTAGTTAAATTTAATGTTTTTGTTGCTATCCATATGCATTTCATAAGCAGATATTTAATGTATATCAATGCATTCATAAGATAATATGTCATCATCTTTAATATTCTGCTTGTCTACATATAGGATGTATTCCTCTGTATTCAAATAATTTCATTGCATTCATGTCACGATCCAAAATTCATTAAGGGTCGCGATGGCGCCAGACACCATTGTTAGGTAAGCTAGCACCAAGCAACTAGTAATTTCTCATTTTAGTTATTTCTGAAATCACTTTTTTCATTTAGAAAATAAACAATAAATCCCACTGAATAAGTAATGATACTTTTAACAATTTTAAAATACTGCATAATCCCATAGGCATCCCAGAACCCGGTATCACAAGTGCGTGAGCAATTTCTAGGAAATAATATAGTATAATAACCGTCCGAAATACAAATGGGACAATAGAGAAAATATAATACAGTGAAAGAGACTATGCCGGCTGCGGGTTGCCTCAAGAGATGCAGCTTACCTAAGTCTCTATATCATCCATGTTGCTGCGCCAATTAGACCGCTAGAGGTACAAGTGCCTGTGCAATAAAAATGCACAACAAGTGTAGCATGAGTACAAAAATAACGTGTACTCGGTAAGTATCCCACCTAATCTCGAAGAAGTAGAGACGAGAGGTCGACTTCGACACTTACTAGTGGTCCAATAATGATACACCAATAATATATAAATCAAGGATTTTTATAAACATGATTATAACTCAATAGAATGAAGCAAGTGATCAATTTTTTCTTTTTATAGGAAATTCCCAAATTCCTTTTCATTATTTATGCATTTATCTCAGACCAGGGAGAATAAATATCAACATTTATAATTTCTAAGGCAAACATTACAAGCATGCGCAAATCATGCCGAGGACGTACGTCCCGATACAACAAAATTTAAATTGTGCACTGCTAGAGGGTCTAATGTAGCGAATTATAGATGCATCTATTTAATCTACCAAGGCGTTCAGTCCGTTCCAAAATAAATAACACAACCAAGCAGTCAACCAAGAATTCATCAGGGAGCAATTATTCAGGAAAAGGCAAGTTTCTCTATTAAAAGTAAAAAAATGATGTCTAGCCTTTTAGAAATTTATTTATACATTCAATATGTGTTTAACCACTTTTAAATTGACAACAAGGTTGCAAATATTACAAGTAAAGCATGCTTTTGGGCCCTAAACTACCCGGACTTAAGCATAATAGTAGCTACGCACGGACTCTCGTCACCTCGCGCGTACGTAGTCCCCCCCTCCCACCCCCACAAATAGGACCACACAACCAATTAACTCACCTATGGGGACATTCCCTCTAAAAAGGTTAGAAAGGAGACTCACCTCGCTCCGAAGTTCCAAAATCGACATTCCACGCCCTTTCGAAGACTCAAATAGATGCATAATGCCCCAAAACTAGCCAATAATTATGCAAATCTATTAATATATGCTCAATTACTCATGATAATACAATTTATAAAAAAATTCTAACCCCGATCGAAAAGTTGATAAAAACTCACTCAAGCCCACACGCCCGAATTCCGAAATTTTTCGAAGATAAAGTTTACCCCCAACCTCACGAATTCAAATATATAATTGGCTCTCAATTTCATGTCCAAAATCATGGTCAAAATCCAATAATACAAATTTCCTAGGTTTTCTTCAAAATCCCAAAATTTCTACTAATTTATATGATTTCCCATGTTAAAATCTAGATATAATCCAAGTAATTAAACTTGTAATAGGTGGGAATCGCTTACCTTGACATGGATGATGAGAATGGAGCTTATAAATTTCTCCTAGGTCGGCTCCCATGGAGGAAATGAGATGAAATGAGCCAAACCCATTTATTTACACTTATACACTGCCCAGACGACTCTTCTTCGCATTCGCGAGAGCGAAGAAGAAAATTCCCAAAAATAATTTTCCAAACTCTTCTCAGACATCCTCTAGTATAATTGTCATAACTGTTTGTACAAAACTCCAAATGACAAATGATTTAATTTTTGAAAAACTAGACAGTAATATCTACAACTTTAATATTTTGGCAATCTCCCAATTCGTTATAGAATTTGAGATATAAGCTGCCAAAGTCAGCATTGTGCAACATAAATTTCTTCTTCATCTTCCCGGACAGCCTGTAGTGTAGTTTGCTTTTATGAAAGGTTGACAATAATCTCCAAATTCTTATAGATTGCAAGATATGAGCCTCCGAAATCAGACATGTGCAACAAAGATTTCCTTCTTCGCGAACGCGTGAATATCTCCGCGAACGCGAAGAGCAGAGTCCTTGAAGCCAAACCCTTCTCCGCTAACACGAAGAACAACACCAGACACCAGTATCAACTATTGTGAAACAGTCCGAAATGATCTGAAACTACCCTGAAATACACACGAGGCCCCCGGAGCCTCCAATAACACAAACCAGTACCATAACATAACACGGACCTGCTCGGGGCATCAAATCACATCAAACAACATCGAAATCATGGATCGCACCCCAATTCAAGCTTAATGAACTTTACAACTTCAAACTTCTACATTCGATGTCGAAACCTATCAAATCACGTCCGATTGATCTCAAATTTTGCACACAAGTCACATTCCACATTACGCACCTACTCCAACTTCCAGAATTGGATTCTGACCCCGTTATCAAAAAGTCTAATTCCGGTCAAACTCCTCAAAAACCTTCAAATGTTCTATATTTAGCCAAATGACTCCAAAATGACCCACGGACCTCCAAATTTACTTCAAATCGTGCTCCCAACACTAGAATCATCATACGGAGCTATTCCAAGACTCGGAATCCCAAACAAACATTGATAACATTGAAATGCACTTCAACCCAAACTTATGAAATTCTTCCAAAAATGCTAACCTCCACAATAGGTGCCGAAACATTCCCGGGTCTTCCAAAACCCGATCCGGATATACGCCAAAGTCTGAAATCATCATACGAACCTGCTGGAACCTTCGAATTATGATTTCGAGGTCGTTTGCTCAAAAATATAATCTCATTCAATTATTTCAACTTAAAGCTTCCGAAATGAGAATTCTCTTTCCAAATCAACTCCGAACTTTCCAAAATTCAATTACAACCATGCGTACACGTTATAATTCCTGAAGTATAGCTGATCATGGCCTCAAACTGCTGAATGACGTGCTAGAGCTCAAAACGACCAGTCGGGTCATTACAATTCAAGTGCATGTCTTTGTATTTTACATACAGAAATATGTTTGTATTCAATACATATTTGTTTGAATTCAATATATATGATGATTCCTTGATATATAAAAGTTTACTGTTGTATGTTTAAATATTTAATTGTATATATCTATATTATAATTAATACATCTATTCTTTAGTATATAAATGAATTTTTTTGTTTATATGTGTTCAAAACTTATATGTCTATGTTTAACTGTAGGTGGTACCATCGACTGAATACTTGTATACGGTGAACGATGAAGGAAGGCATTACACTGTGTGCCTTTTAGAGAGAAAATGTGTTTGTGGGCAGTTCCAAGTTGACGAATTACCATGCCCACATGCTTGGGTAGTATTGAAGAGCAAGTTTCTAATGCTAGAAGATTAATTCTCTAACTATTACAAACCAAATTCTGTTGTAATGACATACGAGGTACTTGTGTATCCGTTACCTTACCGAAATGAATGGAATATACCGGTACATATATCAGAGGAAGTTGTAGTACCATCCTAATGGAAAAGACCTCATTCAAGGCCAAAAGAGAACCGTGATAAGCCGTTCAGTGAATTGTTGCAGCAGAAAAATCAACATTCATGTAACATATGTGGGCAGGGAGGACATAATAAGTGAACGTGTAGAAATACTCTACGTAGGACTTAGTTCACATTCTGACTTGTATTAGTGCTATAACGATGTGTCATAGATTTCGGTGACATTTTGAAATAATACATTTTTGGATTTTTGCGTGAATAGATTCTGGATATAGTTAGTTGGTGTATTAGATTATTATGTGAATACATAATTCAGGGTACACTCATATTCTATATTCGTATACATCTGACTACATACGAAAACAATCTATTATAAACATATGAATATGAATGTATTACAAAAAGATTTCATATGTCATTCAGCAATACATAAGTCATTCATTTTTTTGAACACATCTAAATAAATCTAGATACAAAAAATGTTTGGATTTGAAATTATATAATCTTTCTAAATATACAATTCAAACAAATACATCTGTATACAAATGAATACAGTCTGTTAAATACATATGAAAACTACATGTTGAATAGATATAAATACAACCTGTTTAGTACATACTTATACAATTTGTTATACACTGTGTCTGACTTGAATATACAATCTAACCGAATGCATCTAAATATATACGAATACAACATATTGAATACATATGAATATAACCTATTGAATACATATAAATACAACAGTTTGAATACATACGTATACAAGTTGTAATATTCAGTTTCTGACTTAGATATACAATCAAACGACTGAATCTGAATACGTATGAATACACCCTGTTGAATACATACGAATATAACATGTTGGATACATACGAATACAACCTGTTGATTAAGTATGAATACTGATGCACAAAAAATTGAAACATCGATTGAATACTTGAAATGATCATATATAAACACTATGGATACAGTAATAAAATGAAAACATGGTTTTTTCTTAACTGAAAACCATTTTTACCAAAACAATATTCAAAAAACAGTGTTCACATAAAACTACCTTCCAAATCTACATTCACCTAAAACTACTCTAACACAATCTTCACTAACGTATCTGAATCCGTGAATTGCCCAACAATCTTTGAGGATGCTTTATTCTCGCTTATGACATCACGTCTATCTTTCGCATAGCATAGTCCCAGAGGAGAGCACCATATCTTTGATAAAGTAAATTGGCATCAAATGTTATCTGTGGAACCACACTAAGAGTGCTCAGAAAATCTGCCTATGTCGCAACATGCAACCCACAATCCCTGAAAATGTAGATTGAAACAATTAAAAACAATTCATATTATTAGATTTATAAATGATACAAGCAAGAGGGGTTGAATACATACATGCTCCCAGATTTTTGTTGAGGCAAATTTGACATGAAAACAACATTAAAGAGATCAGTTTGTGACTTGTCAGTGTATGTTGAGTCATGAGACCAATCTATGCCTTGCTTATCTCTATAAAAATAACTGACTGATTGTCACGCCCCAAACCTGGGCCTGGACGTAACACGGCACGCGGCGCCTAACTATATATGACCGAGCGAACCAACTGGCTGGCTGAATCAACATGAGATATCATAACATAGTGAATGTGGAAGATAAACTAACACATCCTGATATACTAAAAGTCTGGATGATATAAATTAAAGTGCGGAAATACTAATACAATTCTGAAACATATTTGTAGCCAACATAGCTGTGACGACCCGTCCCGTTGCCACGTGAGTTACCGCCCGTTTCCTCCATATTATGTCGTTCTATGTTTCAATATCAATATTTGAGTTGATCGGGTAGAATTGAATTGATTTTAGTTGGAAATGAGGCACTTAGACTCTTAGAAGAAAGCTTGTTTTGCAAAAGTCAACCGGAAGTTGACTATATAGTTAGAAGGCTCAGATGTGAATTACAATGGTTCGGTTAGCTCCGGAAGATGATTTAAGGCTTAGGGGCGCAATCGAAAGTAATTTTGGAGGTCCGGTAGAGAAGTTAGCCTATTTTGGCGAAGTTAGTATTTTGGCGAATTCCGGTTGATAGGTGATATTTTGATCCAAGAGTCGGAATGGAATTCCGAGAGTTGCAGTATCTTCGTTAGGTGATTTTGGATATGTATGCAAATTTTCAAGTCATTCGGACATCGTTTGATTGGGTTTTTGATCGAATGTGCAATTCGGAAGTTTTTAAGAATCTTAGGCTTTGATTTGATGAAAATTGAGGATTTTGATGTTAACGATGGCGTTTTGATGATTCGAGCAAGTTTGAATGAGGTAATAGAACATATTTGTTCTTTTGTTTGAGGTCCCGAGGGCCTCAGGGTGATTTCGAATGGCTAACGGGAATTTTTGAGTTGATAAAATGCAGCAGAAATTGCAGAGCAAAATTCGCTCATCGCGATCGCGAGCCTGAGGCTGCGATCGCATAGAAGGATTTGGAGGGGGCTCAATTTGCTCTATGTAATCGCGTGAAGGGGTCTACGATTGCATAGGTTTGGGTGATTGGCCAGTGCGATCGCGTGAGGTTGTTTGCGATCGCGTAAGGTCGAGTGGTAGTGTTCTGCGGTCGCGTGTGAAGGCGTGCGATTGCGTAGAGGAGGAAGGTAATTCTCTGCGATCGCGTGGGTTGTGCTGCGATCGCGTAAGAGGATTTTCAGGGCCTGGAATTTTTGGTCTATGCGATCGCGATGGTAGTGATGCGATCGCATAGAGGATGCTACAGTGGTCCGGGCAGAATGTTAAAAACATTTTTGGTCCGCGACCCACCTCATTTCTTTCACCATTTTTGAGCATTTTGGGAGCTTTTGGACGGGAATTAAGAAGGTTTCGACTGGGAATCGATTGGAGGTAAGTTTTATGAGTTAAATACATGATTTTATTGAAGAATCATCCTTGAAATTCATGAGATTATAGCCAAATTATAAGAAATTAGGGCTTGGAGTAAAAATACTAAATTTGGGATTTGAGGGTCCATTTGTGGTCCGAATTGGGAGTTCTTGGTATGTACAGACTCATAGCAAGACGAGGATTCCGGAAATGTGAATTTAGAAAATTTTCGAGACATGGGCCCGGGGCTCGGGTTTTGCCAATTTTGTGTTTTTGAGTATTTTTCGAGTTCTTTCGATTAGGTATTGTTCCCTTAGCATATTGTAATGCGTTCGCTCTAATTTTGGTTAGATTCGACGCTCGTGGAGGCCGAATTGAGGGAAAAGGCATCGCGAGCTAGAGATTTCACCGGTTCGAGGTGAGTAATACTTGTGAATGATATCCTGAGGGTTTAAAACCCCAGATTTTTGCACAGCATAGTGTTGTATTGTGGTGACTTGCACGTCGGTATGAGCGTGGGGTAGAGCACCGTTGGGGATTGTGACTTGGTCTGTCCCGGTTGTCGATTTTACTGCGTGATTGACTGAAAACTACTTGATGCTATCATGAGTTGGGCTGATTGCCATGTTTTTGGGCTTCATGCCGATTATTTGAATCCTTCAGGGATTGATATCACTATTTTTGCATTATGTTACATATTATTTGATCTCGGTCCAAGGTTCTAAACACTGTTTTGCAAACTCAGCCATCTTTCTAAGATTTGGAAACTTAAATGATATTTTACTGACGTTTAAGCTGAGAACTGCTATTTTACTATTTCCCAAGGGGCTTATGTGCATTGCTGGACTGAGCATGGATTGGGTTGCGTACTGCAGCAGTGTTATGTGTGCGACTGAGATGTGGATCGGGCTGCATGCCGCAGTAGTATATACATATATATGCATGGATCAGACTGCACGCCGCAGTAGTATATTATATGGATCGGACTGTACGCCGCAGTGATATGATATGTGGATCAGACTGCACGCCGCAGTATTATAGCGCTTGGGCTGTAGGAGCCTCTCCGGAGTCTGTACACACCCCCAGTGAGAGCAGGGTACCCATATTGATCGAGCTGTGCGCCGCAGCGGTCATGTGCATTGCATTGCATTCATGCATTCGTTCCTGTTTGTACTACGTGGCATGACTTTTAGCACTCACATATCATTGGCATACATGCTATTACTTGCCTTGTTGACCAGATACCCTGGTGTTATATGTTGAGGAGTGTTGTGCCCGAGAGGCTGATATTGTACTTTATGAGTTGGGAGTGAGCCCGCGGGGCTGATACTGTACTGAGAGGTTAATATTGCCCGAGGGACAGACTTCTGATTATTCCCTACTTGTGGAAATCATTTTCGCAACTGTTAAAAAGGCATATTTTCAAAAGAGATTTTTAACTGAGCTTGAGATTTTCTAAAGGATTTTTCACAGTGTTACAGTTTTTGCTATTTTCTCAAAGGGTTGTACAATCTTTTATAGCATTTTGGAGTGCTCATACATGTTTTCTTATCGCTCAGACATTATTCGCTCTTATTACCACTGAGTTGGAAGTACTCACTTTACTCCCTGCACCTCGCGTGCAGTTGCAGGTATTGTTCGCCCGGTAGCGGGTTAATAGCGGATCAAAAGTATTGCCATCGTAGCTAAGCAAGGTGACCGTCGGCGTTCGCGGCACCGAGTTTCTTCTTATTCTTGATTTTCTAGATTTTACTCTATGTATTATAGACTCTGAAATTGTATTAAAGATCCTCCTAGATGCTCGTAACTTATGACACCCCGGTCGGGCTGAGTTAGGCTAAAATGTTGATAATAAATGTTCTTTAGGTTGCATTTTTCATCGATTTATGTTTAATAAGTGTTAAAGAAATGAATTGGGTTAGTTGGCTGGCCTTGTCTTCACGAGAGGCGCCATCACGACCGGGTATGGAGATTGGGTCGTGACAAGTTGGTATCCGAGCCTAGGTTACTAGGTCTCACAAGTCATGAGCAGGTTTAGTAGAGTCTCGCGGATCGGTACGGAGATGTTTGTATTTATCCTCGAGAGGCTGCAAAACTTTAGGAAAACTTCACTTTCTTGGAATTCTTATCGTGCGTACTTGATTCAGCTTGAGATATAACTCTTGAAATTCCTTCCAGACGTCTGTATACGTACATGATCGCTCGGTATTATAAGTGCCCTGATGGCTTGTGATTCCCCGATCGAGGGGACAGATGTGATCCTGTGAGTTTGATATTGGGCCAGTCTGGAGGACTTGAGGCCGGATCTTTGCTTATGGCTTGAGCACCAAGGTGCTGATTGTGCGAGCTAGTGTTATGAACTTATATGTTCGGTATTGTCGCTATTAGCCGGAATGGCGATTTGGTATCCATGTGATGAGTATGTTGGTACTGCGAGATGTATCTATATGACTTGGTAGTGATGAAGAAGTCTGCGGGATAATAGATGAACTGTTAAGTGTTCGACTCCTATCGTGATTGATGTGTAGTCCGAATTATGGGCACGTGAAGAATATTTTTGTATCTCCTAGTTAAGAAGTGAAGTACATTACATGTGGCGATATGAGTGCAGACTCAGGAAGACTAAATGACTGTGTTATGTGTATGATGGTGGAAGGTGTGCTGAAATATTAAATTGAGGTGAAGCAGGTGGGATATCTCCTGTAGAGTATTCTAAGGGGTATGATTCTTATGTATATTATTAGAAGGTCCCATGTGTAATTGAAAGGTATGTGTCGTAATTTAATAAATTTGGGTCGCTTCAGAGGGTGGACTCAGCTGATGTGGGGATGAATGCGAGGTTTGTAGAGGATTCCAGTATCCGAGGATCTGTGTTTTCATAAACTAGTAGATGATTTGAGTTTAATCTCACTATAATATTGTGGCATCTTTAGAGTAAAAGTATTATGGGTTATTCAATGTGTCCTGATAGATGGCTTCGAGCCAAGTTGGGGAGGCTGCTATTGATTGGCTGATTGCACGGTTATGTGCTATGTTGGTTCCCATTTGAGGTGTGCTGCTGGATCAGTTCGGGTTGCAGAAAATTAGCCGAGGATGGCACGAGTAAAGCAAAATTTTTGATAAAGGTTATATGGTACTTCGTGGATATGTGAAGACAATAGTATGTCTTGAGATGTTGTTGATAAAAATGCTCAGTGTGTAGAAAAGGAAGATGTTCGTTGAATTGGAATGAGATCATATCCTACGGTGTCGGAGTGCTAATAAGGCACGAGTGGTTCTGTTCGTTAAGTCAGGTAAATTGCAGTTTGAATGAGAGTGAATGACTCTCGTGAATGGTTTTAATGTGTTCAAGATTGTACATGTATCAATCAGGTGTCTCAAGGTTGTGTATGGGGTCAGAGACTGTTTATTCATCAGGGAATGTCGAGGCTTGTGGTATTTTTATGCTAATTATGGGATCCTATGCATCGGCATCTGGAAAGTAATGGCAGCGAATTCAGATTCGCAGGAAGTTCTTCAGGTAAAGTATTCTGGAACGTGGTATTTCTGGGAAGCATTGAGAGAGTATTCGATGGCCTATGAGTCTTAGAGAGCGTGGTCTTTTGTTCAAATCTCCTGTGGTGAGCCTGGATTGAGGCATTGTGATGCTACAGCAAGGATGAATAAAAAGAGAAATTTGATAGACGGAACAACTTGATAATAGACCGAATTGGTATGGTAAGGGTGTGATTAATTCCTTGTATGCGTTTGAAGTAATGGGATTTTACAGACAATTTGCAGCAATGCTCTTGAGTTTTGATGGCTTGCTCAGCTCGGTTAGATAGAATAATTCAGTCTTGGCAGTTTAGCTTGTACAAATAAAGTTGGCAGAGATATTCTTGCTGGGTTTTACCGTGGTTTGAAGATGAGTATATTTCTTATGGGTATGTGAAGCATGGAGTGTGTAATGATTTTTTCTTCTTAATGGGATCAATGAAAGTTCTTGACTAGTTGAGTGTGTCGATGTCTGTGGCGCAGAAGGGAGATAAAAGTTCTCATGTTATCATAGTGAATTGACAAGGGTATATGTTTCAGAAAAAGGGCAATGTGATTAAGTCGATGGCACTTCGGCAGTGTTGCAGCATTTTCTTGATAGGTTGACTGTTGATATCTGAGTGTGTTTGATGGCACGGGAGAATTTTAGAATATCTTCGAAGAATGACTGTGAGTTCTCATGTTCAGGCTGTGTAATGGTTGTGGATAGTGTGTATTGGTACCGTTAGCGGCTATTTGGATTGGAGGCCCGAGTGGGTCCTTCTTTGTTGGTATGTTAGATTTTGTATATGATGCTGAGCTGTAGACTGGTTGTCGCAATGTTGGTCGTTCTATACTATTGTGCTATGGGCTATGTCGGAAATGCCATCGGTTGCGTGGCGAGGTGCATCGGATTATGTTATAGCAGAGTGGTTGGTATTCCAAAGATCAGTGGAAGGCTGGGAAGGATTACTTTCCTTAATTGAGTCCTTGTGACGGATGTCAGTATAAAGGTTTCTACCATTGATTCAGTTCCGGTATTGAGGGACTCTTTTTCAAATGCATTTCTTATGGCCGGGCATGTCGCCGGGCGAGATTTGTGGATTTTGGTATTGATTTGGTATCGGGCACCATATCGTACGGCTCCGGTATGAGTTATAGTAGTGGAAGAAGCAGCTTCAGGCTTCTTGACAATGAGTTTGTTGGTAAGCTGATTGGCTACGTATTCAGATTGAGATGGCTTGGTTGGCTCTGAGATGTATTGTTGAGTGATAGGTTTAATCTCTCGTTATTGAGCTTGTTAGTGATTTGGGGAGATCTATGAGATTCTTTTTCGGTGCTGTGAGGCGTTATGGTTTTCGGACTGTGGGCACATATAGTGCGGTGCTATCAAGATTCATAGTGGAATTTGAGAGGAAAACCTCAGTTGCGCTTGAGTTTGTTGTATTGAGCAAATTTGGATCGATGTGCGTCTCCTTATATGAGATACATATATATATATATATATATATATATAGAGAGAGAGAGAGAGAGATCGGATGGCACGCCGCCATGAGTATGTGCGGATCGGATGGCACGCCGCCATGTGTATGTTATCTGGATCGGGTTGCACGCCGCAACAATGTGATGATGAGAATAGTTTTCCATATGTTACTTTGTATGCCTTGCTTCCTGGTTTCTAAAGAAAGTCTATATTGGGTGTTGCTCGGCGAATGGCGTATCGGTTGTGTCCTTTCAGGATTGAACGGTGTATATTACTTGCTTCACCATGGATGTGATGGATTGCTTGGTTTCAGACACCAACCTGTGCGTGACTGTCTATTTGGAGCGTAGCGACTTGAGGTACTTCATGTGTAATAATGTTTGGATAAGATCGCGCATTGTAGCGAGGCTACACGGAGATTAGACCCTTCAGGGTAGATACAGGTATTCTATTTCTATGATGTGGGATGGGGTCCTAGCCTTGTGTGGTGATGGTATCGAGGAACTTGAGTTATAGCTCTTTTGTTTGAGCCATTTGTCATGATTTGAGTATGTTCAGACCACCCACCATTGGTGCGTGGATTATGCAAGTTGTGGCTTAGGCCGGTGATGAGATGTCATATCACCAAAGTGGTGCGTTGAATTCGAGGTGATCGTTGGAGTCATTAATAAATGCAAACAAATGTGATTTCAGCTGGTTGGGGGGTCCATATCGAGGTTTGGCCTGGAAATCTGTTGTGATATTAGTCAACAAGGAAGTGGCTTAATGTATGAGTGACCTGAGGAATGGTTACGGTTTGATGTGTGTTTCATTATCATTAATAGGATATGAAGTGTTGGAATGGGGCTTTAGCTATTGAGAGGTTTCTACCGGTATATGGTTGTCGTGGACAACTGCTGTGAAATTTCAGCGGAGTTTTATTATCGGACCTATGTAAGATAGGGTAACGAGGGATCACCCCGGGTATATGCTTGGTAAGGTCATTTAGCTATTGGTTGGCTTCTAGGACAACTCTGGGCACGCTCAACGACGAGCATTTGTTTAAGTTGGGGAGGATGTGACGACCCGTCCCGTTGTCATATGAGTTACCGCTCGTTTCCTCCATATTATGTCATTCTATGTTTCAATATCAATATTTGAGTTGATCGGGTAGAATTGAATTGATTTTAGTTGGAAATGAGGCACTTAGCCTCTTAGAAGAAAGCTTGTTTTGGAAAAGTCAACTGGAAGTTGACTATATAGTTAGAAGGCTCGGATGTGAATTCTGATGGTTCGGTTAGCTCCGGAAGATGATTTAAGGCTTAGGGGCGCAATCGGAAGTAATTTTGGAGGTCCGGTAACGAAGTTAGCCTATTTTGGCGAAGTTAGTATTTTGGCGAATTCCGGTTGATAGGTGATATTTTCATCCGGGAGTCGGAATGGAATTCCGAGAGTTGCAGTAGCTTCATTAGGTGATTTTGGATATGTCTGCAAATTTTCAAGTCATTCGGACATCGTTTGGTTGGGGTTTTTATCGAATGTGCAATTCGGAAGTTTTTAAGAATCTTAGGCTTTGATTTGATGAAAATTGAGGATTTTGATGTTAACGATGGCGTTTTGATGATTCGAGCAAGTTTGAATGAGGTAATAGAACATATATGTGCTTTTGGTTGAGGTCCCGAGGGCCTAGGGGTAATTTCGGATGGCTAACGGGAATTTTTGAGTTGGAAAAATGCAGCAGAAATTGCATAGCAAAATTCGCTCATCGCGATCGCGAGCCTGTGGCTGGGATCGCATAGAAGGATTTGGAAGGGGCTCAATTTGCTCTATGAGATCGCGTAAAGGGGTCTGCGGTCGAATAGGTTTGGGTGATTGTCCAATGCGATCACGTGATGTTGTTTGCGATCGCGTAAGGTCGAGTGGCAGTGTTCTGCCTGCGGTCGCGTGTGAAGGCGTGCGATCGCGTAGAGGAGGAAGGTAATTCTCTGCGATCGCGTGGGCTGTGCTGCAATCGCGTAAGAGGATTTTCAGGGCCTGGAATTTTTGGTCTATGCGATCACGATGGTAGTGATGCGATCGCATAGAGGATGCTACAGTGGTCCGGGCAGAATGTTAAAAACATTTTTGGTCCGCGACCCAGCTCATTTCTTTCACCATTTTTGAGCATTTTGGGAGCTTTTGGACGGGAATTAAGAAGGTTTTGACTGGGAATCGATTGGAGGTAAGTTTTATGAGTTAAACACATGATTTTATTGAAGAATCATCCTTGAAATTCATGAGATTATAGCCAAATTATAAGAAATTAGGGTTTGGAGTAAAAATTCTAAATTTGGGATTTGAGGGGCCATTTGTGGTCCGAATTGGGAGTTCTTGGTGTGTACAGACTCGTAGCGAGACGAGGATTTCGGAAATGTGAATTTCGAAATTTTTCAAGATGTGGGCCCGGGGCTCGGGTTTTGCCAATTTCGTGTTTTTGAGTATTTTTCGAGTTCTTTCGATTGGGTATTGTTCCCTTAGCATATTGTAATGCATTCGCTCTGATTTTGGTTAGATTCGACGCGCGTGGAGGCCGAATTGAGGGCAAAGGCGTCGCGAGCTATAGATTTCACCGGTTCGAGGTGAGTAATACTTGTGAATGATATCCTGAGGGTTTGAAATCCCGGATTTGCACATCATAGTGTTGTATTGTGATGACTTGCACGCCGGGTATGAGCGTGGGGTAGAGCACCGTTGGGGATTGTGACTTGGTCCGTCCCGGTTGTCGATTTTACTGCGTGATTGACTGAAAACTACTTGATGCTATCATGAGTTGGGCTTCATGCCGATTATTTGAATCCTTCAGGGATTGATATCACTGTTTTTGCATTACGTTGCATATTATTTGATCTCAGTCCAAGGTTCTAAACACTGTTTTGCAAACTCAGCCATCTTTCTAAGATTTGAAAACTTAAATGATATTTTACTGACGTTTGAGCTGAGAACTGCTGTTTTACTATTGCCCAAGGGGCTTATGTGCATTGCTGGACTGAGCATGGATTGGGTTGCGTACTGTAGCAGTGTTATGTGCGCATATCTAGACTGAGATGTGGATCGGGCTGCACGCCGCAGTAGTATATACATATACATGCATGGATCGGACTGCACGCCGCAGTAGTATATTATATGGATCGGGCTGCACGCCGCAGTAGTATATACATATACATGCATGGATCGGACTGCACGCCGCAGTAGTATATTATATGGATCGGGCTGCACGCCGCAGTGATATGATATGTGGATCGGACTGCACGCCGCAGTATTATAGCGCTTGGGCTGTAGGAGCCCCTCCGGAGTCTGTACACACCCCCAGTGAGAGCAGGGTACCCATATGGATCAAGCTGCGCGCCGCAGCGGTCATGTGCATTGCATTGCATCCATGCATTCGTTCCTGTTTGTACTACGTGGCATGACTTTTAGTACTCACATATCATTGGCATACATGCTATTACTTGCCTTGTTGACCAGATACCCTGGTGTTATATGTTAAGGAGTGTTGTGCCCGAGAGGCTGATGTTGTACTTTATGAGTTGGGAGTGAGCCTGCGGGGCTGATACTGTACTGAGAGGTTAATATTGCCCGAGGGGCAGATTTTTGATTATTCCCTACTTGTGGAAATCATTTTCGCAACTATTAAAAAGGCATATTTTCAAAAGAGATTTTTAACTGAGCTTGAGATTTTCTAAAGGATTTTTCACAGTGTTACAGTTTTTGCTATCTTCTCAAAGGGTTGTACTGTCTTTTATAGCATTTTGGAGTGCTCATACGTATTTTCTTATCGCTCAGATATTATTCGCTCTTATTACCACTTAGTTGGAAGTACTCACTTTACTCCCTACACCTCGCGTGCAGTTGCAGGTATTGTTCGCCCGGTAGCGGGTTAATAGCGGATCGAAGGTATTTCCATCGTAGCTAAGCAAGGTGACCGCCGGCGTTCGTGGCACCGAGTTTCTTCTTATTCTTCTTGATTTTCCAGATTTTACTCTATGTATTATAGACTCTGAAATTGTAATAAAGATCCTCCTAGATGCTCGTGACTTGTTACACCCCGGTCGGGCTGAGTTAGGCTAAAATGTTGATAATAAATGTTCTTTAGGTTGCATTTTTCCATCTATTTATGTTTTGTAAGTGTTAAAGAAACGAATTGGGTTAGTTGGCTGGCCTTGTCTTCACGAGAGGCGCCATCACGATCGGGTATGGAGATTGGGTCGTGACAATAGCTTAATATGAAAAGCCTAAGACTCAGTCTAACTGTTAATCTAGTCTATGAAGTCTCTAATGAAGTACTGAAAACACAGACTGCCTGTAAACACTGAAAGACCGTAAAGTAATGATAATTCCCCGAAAAAACTAGGGATCACCAAACAGATGGTATGAGAATCCAAGCGCTCTGAATTATCAACCTGTAAATTATTACCTGCATCATGAGATACAGGCCTCGGGTAAAAGGGACGTCAGTACATTTGAATTGCACTGGTATGTAAAGCAACTGAAAGAAAGAATTATAAATACTAAAATTGAAACTA
Source organism: Nicotiana glauca (assembly GCA_026770625.1). Classification (NCBI taxonomy): domain Eukaryota; kingdom Viridiplantae; phylum Streptophyta; class Magnoliopsida; order Solanales; family Solanaceae; genus Nicotiana; species Nicotiana glauca. The sequence continues at coordinate 1,165 of MU672863.1, read as the reverse complement.
AGATGACAACTGAGAATTGATAATTGCTATTGAAATGATAACTATTGAAACAAAAACTGAAATGATAGTTGATAATTGATAACTGGTAACTAAACTGATAACTGATAACTGAAGTGATAACTGATAACTGATAACTGAAAAGATAACTGATAACTGAACTGAACAAAGGAAGTAAGGATATGAATACTCCCTCTTCTGAATGATGAACAACCTCTTATTTGAATAAGCTAGAGCCCCGGGCCCAATATATATGTCCACATAAACTACGGCCTCGGGCCCAAACATACATAAAGCATAAACTATGGCCTTAGGCCCAAGTACGCATAAAGCATATAAACTACGACCTCATGCCTAAATACAGGTGTTCAACATTCAGGAACTGAAAATCAAACTGCAATACATGATAGTGAAATACTGAATCACACTGAATTACATGATACTGGCATACTAGATCACACTGAGTTACATGATACTGGAATACCGAATAAGACTAGACTGAGACATGTATTCTTGAACTGATTATGAAAACTGAAACTTTAACTGTTTATGGCATACTGGGTAATCTATACTAAGACTCGGGGGCATCAAACCCAAGTCCATATTGAATACGCACTTAGCTCACAACGTTCAGAATGAATATGGTGAGCGAGTTATGAAGCTAGAGAATAGAAGTTCTACAACTATTAAAGAAACTAGACTTAACTATATTTCTGAGGCAATTGGTAATGTCGTAAAAGAAACGTAATGTAGGGAGAATCATTAAAATTCCCAAACGTAGATATTTAGCCTCACATACCTTAATTTCCTGCTCTTGAGGGTAATACAACATTAACCAACCCTTTCAACTTTAATCTATATCAATACAAGTCAAAGGGATTCCATATTAGCAATAATACTCATGTTTTAGTCACTCAAGTATTTTCTCAAACACTTGGTGACATAAATCTTCATAGTCCTTATTAATGGTGTCTCTGTCACACCTCTTTTTTTACGATGCTTTAACATACTCCGGCAAAAGGGAATATATATGCAAAAGCGTAAAAGAGTTTTTCCAAATAAAGGACGGTCGGAACGGGATTAGTTATTTAAATTAAAAAATTCAGAGTCGCCACTTGAGAATATAATGGTGTCTCAAGTCACCGATTTAATCCCGAACCGAGGAAGG
>MU672857.1:57259-103291 GCA_026770625.1 Nicotiana glauca | reverse complement strand
ATTATTTCGTTATTTTACTTTTTCGTCAAACACTTTATTAATTATATTTCTATATTATACATACTACATATATTTATATATCCATATATAAGAGCAATTTATATATATACATACATATATTATTTACAAGAAAATGCATTCAGCAAAAAAAAATTAAAAAAAAGCCCATTAGGCCCGCTAAGCTCACGAGCCCGGCCCGCTAAGCCCAGGACCACAGTGGGCTTTGGCCCGTCACAGGCCGGTTCCACCTATTAGGCCCACCAAGCCCGGGACCGCCAGAGCCCAGGCCCACCAAGACCAGGACCGCGAAGCCCGGCCCGTTTAGGCCCGGGCCCGGCCCACAATGCAGCACTAACATCAAATAATGTTTGGGGCAATTGCATCTATACCCGCTTTTTGTGCCATATTTTAACCTGTGCCCGCTTTGCAAAAAAAATTGCAAGCGTACCCGCTTTTTCACATAACTTCAGCCCACGGGGCTGAAGTTTTTCTTTTGTACTGGAAAACTTCAGCTGAAGTTAACTTCAACCCACGGGGCTGAAGTTTTTCTTTTGTACTGAAAAACTTCAGCTGAAGTTTTTGTCTATGTAACCGAAAAACTTAAGCTCTAGAGCTTAAGTTTTCCAGTTATAAAATAAAAATTTAAGCATTTTTCCAGCTTAAGTTTTCCAGTTATAAAATAAAAACTTAAGCTCTAGAGCTTAAGTTTTCCAGTTATAAAATAAAAACTTAAGCAGTTTTCCAGCTTAAGTTTTCCAGTTATAAAATAAAAACTTAAGTAGTTTTTCAGCTGAAGTTTTTCTTTTGTACTGGAAAACTTCAGCTCTAGAGCTGAAGTTTTTGTCTGTGTAACCGGAAAACTTCAACTCTACAGCTGAAGTTTGCCAGTTATAAAATAAAAACTTCATCTCTAGAGCTGAAGTTTTTGCTTAGTAACCCAGAAACTTCAGCTCTAGAGCTTAAATTTGCCAGTTATAAAATAAAAACTTCAGCTGTAGAGCTGAAGTTTCTATATTGTAACTAGGAAACTTCAGCTTTAGAGCTGAACTTTTTGTTTAGTAGCCAGCTCTAGAGCTGAAGTTTTCAAGTTATAAAATAAAAACTTCAACTCTAGAGCTGAAGTTTGCTAGTTATAAAATAAAAACTTCAGCTCTAGAGCTGAAGTTTTTGTTTAGTAGCCCAAGTTATAAAATAAAAACTTCAGCTTTTGTTTAGTAACCCGGAAACTTCAGCTCTAGTTATAAAATAAAAACTTCAGCTCTAGAGCTGAAGTTTTTGTTTAGTAACCCGGAAACTTCAGCTCTCTAGAGCTGAAGTTTTTCAGTTATAAAGGGAAGCTGAAGTTTTTTAAAAAGTGGGTACGGATGCAAACAAAAAGACAAAGCGACTACAGGTTAAAGAGGGGCGTCCAAATAGGGCGCCCCGTGCAATTTTTACATAATGTTTTTGTTGACAACATTTATGGCGACCTTTACCACAAGTTGTGCTATATTTATTTTTGCTTCGACTTTTTGTTTTCTTCGTTTTTCCTTATGTTTATTTTGGGTAGAATTTTTTTAGCTTCTCCAGCATTTCTAAAATGCAAAGGAACATAGTTCCAAAAAGATGGTTTTGCTTAAATGAACACACAAGCTCAATTACTACATTGAAATTGTGATGGAGAAAACACAAAAAATGAATAGCTTTATATCAATCAAAATCAATTAACATACTTTAATTTCATTTAAATTGATGAGTCCTCTACAAACAAAACAAGTACTCGTATTTATTTCAGATTCTGACAGCAAAAATAAATTACTCTTTTGAGCATGATCTGAAAAAATTGTACTAGAAAATACCAGATAGGAATATTTTAACATTCTCATTACATCTTTACAATACTATTTTGTTATAGATTGACATTTTTTAAAGTTATTAAGAAAAGAATAAATATGAATAAATGAGTGAAAGCAAAGACCATATGTCCTTTTTGTCCTAATTAACTACTCAATTTTTATTTTATTTTATGAATTATTGACTTGTAAGTCAAGGTCTATGGAGTATGGACCAATCAGTACTCTTATCCTAACTAATCAAACCTAATTTATTTGAATTATTGACTTGAAATGTTTTTGTCATACTTCGGTCCCTACACCAGTTAATACTTTTAAAGACTACCTCTTTGTCCAATTACTTGATAATTGCAGAGAACTCAAAATTTGACTGAAAATGACTAGGTGAGCTTCCTGGAATTGATTACTGCAAAGCAACAATAGTAAATTTTCTTGCTTTGTGCTATATATACTTCACAATTATTCAATAGAGGAACATAGCAAAAATTTCTTGATTGTTTTGATATTTATAGTGCAAAAATGGGCTATGAAAAACTTGCATTGTTTCTGCTATATGCCCTTCTCTGTAGACTTGCTTTCTCCTCATCCTCAACTTATTTGTGCCCTAAAGATCAAGCTCTTGCTCTTCTACAATTCAAACAGATGTTTACCATAAATCCTGACGCTTCTCGTTGTTTAAATTCTTATCCAACAATATTATCATGGAATAGGAGTAGAGATTGCTGCTCATGGGAAGGAGTTAACTGCGATGATACAACAGGCCAAGTGATTGAGCTTAACATCAGTTGCAGTCAACTTCAAGGCAAATTTTATTCCAATAGTAGCCTCTTCAAACTCTCTAATCTCTAAAGACTTGATTTATCTTTTAATAATTTCTCTGGGTCACACATTTCACCTAAATTTGGTGAGTTTTCTAGTTTGACACATTTTGATTTATCTTATTCAAGATTTTCAGGTCAAATTCCTTCAGAAATCTCTCATCTTTCTAAATTATATGTTCTTCGTATCAAAAGTGAACTTAGACTTGGATCTCACAATTTTGAACTTCTCCTTAAGAACTTGACCCAATTAAGAGTGCTTGAGCTTTACTCTGTCAACATCTCCTCTACCATTCCTCTAAATTTCTCTTCTTATTTAACAACTCTAGGACTTCCATACACGCAATTATATGGGACATTGCCTGAAAGAGTTTTTCACCTTCCCAACTTGAAATCTCTTGGGTTATCGGGCAATACCCAGCTCACAGTTGGATTTCCAAAGACCAAATGGAATAGCAGTACATATCTCACGAGTTTATATCTCTCTAGTGTGAATTTTATTGGTAATATACCCCAATCATTTAGCTATTTAACTTCACTGCGTGCATTGAGCATGAGCTCTTGTAATCTCTCAGGGCCTATTCTAAAACCTCTTTGGAATTTAACTCGCATAGAGTTTTTGGACCTCTCAAATAACCAACTAGAAGGACCAATTTCCCAGCTCTTCAGATTCAGTAATCTCAAGGTCATATTACTTAGAAATAATAGCTTCGATGGCCGACTTGAGTGCTTTAATGGGACACAACTTAGATACTTAGATATTTCGTCCAATTCCCTAACTGGTCCAATTCATTCCAATGTAAGTGGTCTACAAAACCTAGGCACACTCTACTTGTCATCAAATTACTTGAGTGGGACTATACCTTCTTGGGTATTCTCCCTCTCATCACTAACTCAATTAGACTTGAGCAATAACCATTTCAGTGGCAAAATTGAAGAGTTCAAGTCCATAACATTGAGCGTAGTTGCTCTAAACCAAAATCAGTTGCAAGGTCCTATTCCAAATTCACTCCTAAACCAACAGAGTCTATTAGTACTTCACCTTTCTCGAAATAATCTCAGTGGACAGATTGCTTCAACCATCTGCAATCTTAAAACAGTGCAGGAGCTAGATCTGGGAAGTAATAATTTACAGGGAACAATCCCAGAATGTTTGGGTCAGATGGCTAGAACTGTGATTTTGGATTTAAGCAATAATAATCTTAGTGGGACAATTCAAGTAAATTTTAGTACTGGAAACGTTTTCTTAGTCATTAAATTGCGTGGGAATAAGTTAGAGGGGAAAGTCCCAGGATCGTTGATCAACTGCAACTATTTGGAACTACTTGACTTAGGTAACAATGAGTTGAACGACACTTTTCCAAAATGGTTGGGATTCTTACCGAAATTGAAGATTTTAAATTTGAGATCAAATAAGTTGCATGGGTCCATTAGAGCTTCAAGGGATAGAAACTTGTTTGCACAACTTCAATTTCTGGATCTTTCATACAATGCATTGAGTGGGAATTTACCAGCAAATCTTTTTGATAATTTCCAAGCCATGAAACTAATTGATGAGAACAAGAGAATTTTAGCATATGTAGAAGCTGCATCTAATTTGATATTTACAACAAAAGGATTGGATCTTGAGTTTTCTCGAGTTTTGAGTACTAATAACATGATTATCGATCTCTCAAGGAATAGATTTGAAGGTTGTATTCCAAGTACTATTGGACGTCTCATTGCACTTCGTACGTTGAACTTATCTCACAATGGCTTGGAATGTCACATACCACCATCACTTCAACATTTATCTGTACTTGAATCATTGGACCTCTCATTTAATAAAATCGGTGGAGGAATTCCGCAACAACTTGCATCTCTAACATCGCTTGCCGTCTTAAATCTCTCTCACAATCATCTCGTTGGATGCATCCCTAAAGGAAATCAATTTGATACTTTCGAGAACAGTTCATACAAAGGGATGGATGGGTTACGTGGATTTCCACTCTCAAGAGGCTGCGGTGATGACGGAGTAACACAAGCGACAACTCCAGTTGTTCTAGATCAAGGAGAAGAAGAAGATTCATCAATGATTAGTTGGCAGGCGGTTCTGATGGGCTACGGTAGTGGACTAGTTATTGGACTGTCCATAATATACATAATGCTGTCAACTCAAAATCCATTATGGTTTTCTAGGATGGTTGTAGATTTGGAACACAGAATTGTTACGAGAATGAAAAAACACAAGAAAAGACATTAGTGTGTCTAGGTATTCAACTTGATATCTATGCAAATTCTTTTGATTAATGATGTTTTAATCTGACCATTCTAACTCTGATTCATAGTTCATTCTTGAACAATGCAGGTTTCAAGTCTAACAAGTTGCTGGAGATGTAAATATAAGACTTTAATTTGTCATTCATAGTTTATTATGATGTTTCTTGAAGTGTTTGTTACCATATGAATAAAGGACACGAGTTTTCTTCATTTGAGACTCAAACCCGATTTATTTGCATTTATCTATAGTTTGTTGCATAGAGATTATTGGTTGAGTTCATAGCCTCAAATTATATCGTTGCTTTCTATAATAAACCTTATCATTAGTTGACTAATTGGATTCGACTGAAAATCAGTTCATGAATTTATGTAGTTATTTTTATATTTTTCTTGATTTCATGAAGTAATTTAAATGGAAAGCTAAGCGTTAAAGTGTTAAGATTGTCCTTCATATGCTAAATATCCTTTGGTAGTAACTCAATCGATAAAGTTTCCTCTAAAGTTCAAGCATATAACGTCTAAATACGAGCATTTAACCCAAAATCTCTTAGGAAACCTTTCAACATCTGTTGAAATTTTTAGAATTTTCTATTTTTTTTTTATCTACATAAAAGTGGCCTAATGGCTCAAGATGTGCTTAATGGGCCAAGAATTAGTACCAAAGGTCTGAATAACCATAGCTGATTGGATTACAAGAATTAACCCAACTAGCCACTCACCTAATCTCTTAATGTATATATAGGAAATAGCAATTACTCGTGAAGAAGATGGATTGTTGCAGTAGATTATCTGCCATCCATCAATTAAATCTACTACCCAATCATACCATTCTCTGCAGAATAGAAGGGAGACTTGTGCCAGAAACTATGATGACCTCGCGAGTCTGCACAACAAGCTTTAGCTTTTCTAGAAACCATAGAAGATCTTCTTCATTCATCGACATAAGATAGAGGATACATCTCATTTTCTGCATCTAAAGCGGAAGCAACTATAAAGGAGCTATTGTGCAGCACATTCGAGTTTTAGACGTCAATAAAGATCAAAGGTCTACATCCAACATGGAATATTGAGCAGTCTTATGACACGAAGGGCCTCTTGAATCTGTTTTCTTCGGTGCATGACCATGTAGCAATAGTTCCAGGCATTGCCTCAATTAAAGCGATTGCAAAGCCAAGGACTTAGTGTATTGGCAAAAATCGAGTTTACATATTAAAGATGACGTGTCATGACACGTAGACCAGTCAAACAGTAAAAGAATTAAAGTTAGTCAAGAGACACGAGCAACAACGGATGCGAGCAAAGATAGCAGAAGAGGCAAGGGCAATTATTCAAGTGATACAGGGCCCGTACCTATTCAAGACATTTAAAACTCAAAGATCAAGAAGAATAAAGGGGATGAATCTGAGAGCCTATGAAAGACCAAATACAGTATTTAATGCGTATTAAATACTAAAAACGTTAGAGAATATTTAATTAATGTAATGATTTTGTAACGTTACATTTAATGTCATTAATTGCTCATAATAGCCTTATTATGACGAAGGTAAATCACGTATCTCCAAATTTACTATAAAAAGGAGAATGCTGAACACTTGTAAGACACGGAATATTATTGATATACACTCTGATTTACTTGCTTTCTAATCATATTGTTCTCAAAAGTTTTTCTTTATATTCTCTTCTGATTATGAGTAACCCATGTTCTTCTAAATTTCTAGTTTTGACTAAAAACCTATTTTTTGGTTAAACAAATTGGTTCTGTTACCGAAAATTTGATAATCAATTATATCTCACCTTGATTTTCTGTGTTGAATCAACTATGTTGAACAACAACGACAAAACTCAAGAAAACCAAATCAATCAGCAAAATCAGGGAGATCCTCAAAATAATGACAATCAAGTTCCAACTACGCAAGACTCACTGCATTAATCTCGTGAGGGCACTCCTGATGGGTCTCACACAGAAGAACGTGGTCAATTTGAGAATGAAGAGGCTATGAATGATGCCTTACAAAAACTTATTGCCTCACAAGTCAATAAAGCTCTTCAGGCTTTTATTAGCCAGTTACCTGCTGCTCCACCCACACCTACTCCAAACAACAATACTTTGGAGAATCCTCGCTCCGGATTAGTTAATTCAGACAGTGGAGGAACCCGTAGCGAAACACAGGAGGGAGATCCAGGTAATCCTATTAATTTTGATTTACAAAATCTTGTACTAACTTTGCAGAAACAACTTAAGGAGCAAAATGAGTACATAAAACAAATACCCGGAGTACCACTTGTGATCAAGGGAGTAGATATAGATAAATAGTCTCAACAACCATGGAAGCCAAGTGCTGCCCCCCCCCCCCAATTCCGAAGAAATTTAAGAAGCCTGGCATTCCAAAGTACGATATTACATCAGACCCATGAGATCACGCTACTGCATTCACAACATGTGTCAAAGGCAACGATTTGACTAAGCAAGAGATTGAATAAGTCCTGGTCAAAAAATTTGGTGAAACACTTACTAAAGGGGCACTAACATGGTATTCTCTTTTACCTGAAGATTCTATAAATTCTTTTGCTGAGCTTGCAGATTTTTTTATCAAAGAGCATTTTGGAGCTCAAAAAGTTGAAAAGAGAATGGAAGACATCTTTAAAATCAAACAGGGAGATTCAGAGTTGCTTAGAGAATTCATGGACAGAGTCAAACGAGAAAGAATGACGTTACCACCAGTACCTGACAATTGGGCCGCCATAGCCTTCACCAGCAATTTGAATGAGAAAAGTTCAAAAGCGAGACGACTCAAGGAAAGCCTTCGAGAATTCCCCGCAATAACGTGGAATGATGTCTCCAATAGATACAGTACGAACATGAGGATTGAAGAAGATATTTTACGACATAAAACAGAAGAAAAAGTAAGCTCACGGCGTGTAGAAAATGAAAAAAGATCCGGTAAAAATAGGTACGATCCATATATGGGACCCGCGGGAAGCGACTCACGAACAAAGCGAGACAATCAGAGGTACGATCACAGGTCAAGGAATAAAGAATCAGGCTCGACTTCAAGATTTGGAAGCGATCGGGACACACGCAGGTCACAAGATGATGACAAAAAGGCAAGGTTTGGTGGTTACAATTTCAACGTGAGCACCTCTGAACTCGTAGCTGTTTTAAGAAGCATGGGAGATAAGGTACGATGGCCCAAGGAGATGAGATCGAATCCAAACAGACAAAAACCTGATCATTGGTGCGAACTTCACAACGACCACCGGCATAAAACCGCAGATTACAGATTTTTACAAGGTGAGGTCGATCATTTGCTAAAGCAAGGGTATCTCACTGAGCTATTTAGCGAGAAAGGTAAACAAGCGTATATGAAGAACAGACAGGAGCCTCGGAAACCGCCCTCGCCCAAAAGAACTGTTAGTGTTATAAGTGGGGGTGATGAAATCAATGTCGTTTCATATACCATGGCTAATAAAACTTCCAAAATATCAATCACTCATGGAAAGCGGTTGCGACATGTACTAGAAGAAGAGAATATTACATTTAATGATACAGATGCTGAGGGTCTCTTCATTCCGCATAATGACGCACTAGTAATATCTTTACTTGTATATGACACTAATGTGAAACGAGTTTTGATTGATCCAGGCAGTTCTGTGAATATTATTTTGATGCGAGTGTTGTGCAAGATGGAAGTTGAAGATAAATTAATCCCAAAAGCACATACTTTATCAGGATTTGATAATTCTAGTGTTGTAACAAAAGGAGAAGCGGTCCTAGCTACATTTGCAGAAGGTGTTGTGAAAGATACAAAATTTCAAGTCGTAGATATGGAAATGGCTTATAACATAATTCTAGGGAGGCCATGGATTCATGACATGGATTCTGTTCCATCAACGTTACATCAAGTTATTAAATTTCCATCACCTTGGGGGATATGTCAAATCAAAGGCGATCAACAAACTTCTAAAAGCATCAATTCCGTTGCAAATTCAGCTGATAAGGGTGAAGATAAATAGCAATTACAGAATTTAGTTGGGGAAGACACGGTTTCTGCCTCAACTGAACAAGAGCAAATAGATATGGATTCAAGACCTGATACCATTCAAGAACCGGAGGAGAACGAGAACATCAAAACAAACATAGAAGAATTAGAATCAATGGTTTTATTTGTACACTGGCCCGAGAGGAAAGTGTACATAGGAGCCAATCTCAGCCCGGAGGTAAAGCGTAAGTTAGTTGAATTCTTAAAAGCTAACATAGATTGTTTTGCTTGGTCCCATTTTGATATGACAGGGATACCACCGGAGGTTGTGACTCATAAGCTAAATGAAGATCCATCATACCCTCCAACCAAGCAAAAGAAAATAAAGCAAGGAACTTTCAAGAATAAGGTGATTCAAGAAGAAGTTCAAAAATTGCTCAAAATTGGTTTGATTCGTAAGGTAAAATATCCTGACTGGTTAGCTAACACTGTCATGTTACCTAAGAAGAACGGTAAGTGGCGAGTCTGCGTAGATTACACAGACCTTAATAAAGCCTGTCCAAAAGATTCTTTACCTTTACCATATATAGATCAATTAATTTATGCTACTGCAAGGCATGAGCTATTAAGTTTCTTAGATGCATACTCAGGTTATAGTCAAATCAAAATGGATCAAGAAGATGAGGAAAAAACATTTTTCATAACATACATGGGGACTTATTGTTATAAGGTAATGCCTTTGGTCTTAAGAATGCAGGTGCAACTTATCAGAGGTTAGTTACTCAAATGTTTCAAGAAAATTTAGGTAAGACCATGGAGGTTTATATATATGATATGTTAGTTAAGACTCAGCATTCAGAAGATCATATATCGCATCTATCTGAAACGTTTAAAGTTTTGCGAAAATACAATATGAAGTTAAATCCAGAAAAATGTGCATTTGGAGTGGCGTCAGGTAAGTTTTTGGGCTTTCTTGTTTCTAACCAGGGTATTGAAGTAAATCCTGCACAGATTAAGGCCATTGAAGAAATTCCTGATATACATTCAAACAAGAAAGAAGTGCAAAGATTGACGGGAAGAATCGCAGCTTTGGGAAGATTTATTTCTAAATCATCGGAAAAATGTTTTAAACTTTTCTCGGCCCTTAAAAAGCAAGATCATTTTGAGTGGGATGAGGAGAGGCACTTATAAATATGAAGACTTACTTATCAAATTCGCCTTTGCTAGCAAAACCAAAGGCCGGGGATAGACTTTTCATCTACCTTGTTGTTTCACAAGTTGCGGTAAGCGCAGCTTTGGTTCGTGAAGAACAAGGTAAGCAATATCCTATCTATTATGTTAGTAAATCTTTATTAGACGCAGAGACATGGTATCCACAACTGGAAAAACTAGCATTTTCTTTAATTGTGGCATCTAGAAAATTTAGACCATATCATTGTTGTGGTAACTGCATACCCTTTATGTAGTATATTGCATAAGCATGAATTGTCAGGAAGTTTAGCCAAATGGGCCATAGAACTGAGTGAATATGAAATCACGTACCTACCTAGAACAATAATAAAGTCCCGGATATTAGCTGATTTCGTGGCTGATTTTAGCCAAGGGATAAAGTTAGAAGCTGAAAAAGAAGTTCAGGTACTTAATGGGGCCAATCCAGGTACGTGTATTTTATTCACTGATGGCTCATCTAACGTAAAAGGTGCAGGATTAGGAATTGTCTTAGTACTAACTACGGGTGAAACTATCAGGCAAGCTATTAAATGTCACTCCATAACTAACAATGAAGCGGAGTATGAAGCTGTGATTGCAGGCCTATAATTGGCACGAGAACTTGGAATAAATCAGATAATGATTAAAAGTTATTCACAACTCGTGGTTAATCAAATGCTGGGGACTTTCATGGCCAGGGAAGCAAGGATGCAACAGTACTTGGAAAAGGTACGAGAACTGATTAAGCAATTCCAAACTTGGAAAGTCATACAAATACCAAGGGATGAAAATGTTGAAGCAGATGCCTTGGCTAATCTCGCATCCGCAGCTGACGTAGCGAATAATGCAAATACCTCAGTTATACATTTATTTCACTCAGTTCTCGAACATGATAAGAATGAGGTAAATTTTAATCATTTAACTTGGGATTGGAGGAACAAAATTGTTGCTTTTTTGCAGCATGGTACCATCCCCGATGATAAGAAGAAAGCTTATGCGCTATACTATTTAAAACAAGGAAACTTATATCGAAAAATGTTCGGTGGTCCCTTAGCAAGATGCATCGGACCTTCGCAAACAGAGTGTGTAATGAGAGAAATACATGAGGGGCATTGTGGAAATCACGCAGGAGGAAGATCACCGGTGAGAACCTTGATTAGAGCAGGGTACTATTGACCAAAATGGAAGAAGAAGCAGAGAGTTTCGTGGCTAAATATGATAAATGCCAGAGATACGGTAACAATATGCACCAATCAGCTGAATTATTACATCCAGTCATTGCGTCGTGGCCATTTATGAAATGAGGAATGGACATCATAGGACCGTTGCCTCAAGCAAAAGGACAGGTAAAGTTTCTGCTCGTACTAACTGATTATTTTACTAAATGGGTGGAGGCAGGAGCATTTAAACATGTGTGAGAAAAGGAGGTCAAGGACTTTATTTGGCATAACATCATCTGCCGATTCGGTGTACCAAAGGAAATCGTATGTGACAATGGTCCCCAATTTATCGGAGCTCAAGTCACAGAATTTCTTGAGAGTTGGCAAATAAAAAGGATTACGTCTACACCTTATCACACAGTGGGTAATGGACAAGAAGAATCAACAAACAAAGTCATCATTAATAATTTAAAGAAGCGATTAGAGGAGTCAAAGGGTAATTGGTCTGAGGTGTTACCCGGAGTTTTATGGGCATATCGCACAACAACAAAAACAAGCATAGGTGAAACACCTTTCTCTTTGGTTTATGGAGCTGAGGCACTAATCCCAGTTGAAATAGGAGAACCAAATACAAGATTTTCGCATGTAGCACAAGAGTCTAATGATGAGGAGATGCGATTCAATTTAGAATTATTAGAAGGCAGGAGAGAAGCTGCGCTAATAAGAATGGAAGCGCAAAAACAGGTGATCGAATGTTACTACATCAGAAAAGCACGCCTCAGATTCTTAAAAATCGGGGACTTCGTGCTTAAAAAGGTTTTTCAATCTACAAAGGCTGCCAATTCGGGAAAACTAAGTCCAACATGGGAAGGACCCTACAGAGTTCGTGATATTGCAGGGAAATGAGCGTATGAATTGGATACAATGGACGGGAAAATTCTGCCTTCATACTGGAATACTGTTCATTTGAAGAGATACTACTTCTAAAGGAATACCCACGGTCAGGTATCGCCATGTTAAATTTTATTTTTGAATTGTTAAGATTTTACTAACAATTTTAGATGCTAGGCAAAACGCTAACCCTTACTAAATGATGAGTCACGACCTGTACGGAAAAATGGAATACACTAAAATTCCTGGCCTAGGGTTACAATTATTCTGATAGAAATACAAACGGGTTAAGTGGTCTTCGTCTATAATTGCACCCCCAAGTCCTGTACGTTTTTCCTTTTCAGGAAAAGGACCAGGTGAAAGAAACTAGCAAGTGCTCGAGGTTTTATACTTCAATACTCAAACATTTGGGGGACTGCATCACATACACAGGCACGTGTACAAAGAAGGCAAAAAGAATTGTGGAAATTTAAGCCTAGAAGAAACAAGTGCGGATTAAAAGCTATGAAGACATGACGTTCATCATAGTGTTCTTTCCCATCAAGCACTCATCATAGTGTTCTTTCCCATTAGGCACTCATCATAGTGTTCTTTCCCATGAGAACAATGGAGTCACTTCTCAAACCCTTCCTAATGTTTCGAAGTTAAAGGGATCCAATGTACCCTCAAAACAGCTAGGGTAAAGACTATGTATTAAAACGGGTTATAAGGAAAAACTTTGTTTCTATTGTTCTTCTTTTGTAAAAATCTGTTACAAGAAAAATAGTTACGAGAAAGCTATAGATGTAATTGAAATACATACAAAGTATTATTCAAAACTTGTCATGGTTCAGAAATAAAAACTTGTCCAAGTTATTTCAAAATAAACATATGTGTTGCTATTTCTTTTATCGTATAATACCACCATTATGAAGTTGAGACGTTTTTTTCATTAAGTGTCGAAATATAAAAGGAACCTCTTTTATAAAACTCATGTTATTTAGTCATGAGATTAATCAAAAAGCATTTTCAAAGGATAAAAATGCAAACTATTCTCTATGTCCTTGAAAATAAAAGGCAAGAATAGAACAAATGGAAGTTTAATAATAGTAACGAAAACTATTTAAAATATTTAAATCTAAAGACTAAGTATAAACTTAGTCATCAAAATTGTTTTATACAAAATGGCCCGTAACAGGAACTGGGGACTTTTACTTCTAAATAACCCTTAAAATAAAATAAGGGTTTGATTACCATCTCCCAAAAAGACGAAAACAAGTTCATTACAAAAAAACTGGTCACTGAGAAGCAGGAACATTAGAAGTAACTTCTTCAATTTCAACAAAAGGAGCATCCACATGCATGACTTCATCTTGGCTCGCTACAGTAGGTTCGGTGAGCTGAGGAAGAGTTATGGTATTTGCACCAGTTTCAACATTAACTGGAACCTCAATTTCGGGAGTTTGAACCATGAGAGCTTCAGCTTCGGGAGCTTGAGCCACGAGATCTTCAGCCTCGGGAGCTTCGACCATGGGAACTTCAATTGTAGGAGAAGGGAAGTCTAGTGGTTGTTGAGCCTTTTCAATCGTCTCCATAACCTTGACTAATTCTGATTCTAAGTTGAATTTCTCCTGACCAGCTTCAATTAGGGCATCACGGCGAGAGTTCAGAAAAGTCCAACTTACTTCAACGGCCAGTTATCTTCAAGAAGTTCATAGTCTCTTTTCCAGACAGCAAGTTCATTCTTAAGTTCTTCATTTTCAGCCAAGGTTGAATCGTAAGAGGCTTGGAAAGAGGCATGGGAGCTTTCTAAGACACGCACCTTGTAAGAGGATATTCTCAAATTTTCTTGTGTCTGAGTCAGACTCTGCACCAAATCTCCTGCATAAACTTCTTTTTGGTTCAGAAGTGCTCTTAGCCCTCTAATTTCTTCACTTGACTTGGACAATTGCTCCGAGAAAGAGCATTCAAGGCGTTATTTGTCCTTCTCTGCTTGGCTTGAAGAAGCTTTGGCCACTGCCAACTCCGAAGTCAATGCTCGCACCCGCTGCTCCAGGTTACTCCCATTTCTTGCAAATCTTCTATAACAATTTGTGAACTATCAAACTTTCCTTTCTAGTTAGCTGCTTCTAATTGAGATTCACGAGCCACTTTATCGGACTCAAGAATAGTCTTTTCAGAGTCATGGGACACCTTCTCTAATAGAGAAATTCTACCCATTAACTTCGTGCCAATAAGATTGGCCTGAAAATAATAAAGGAGGAAAGTAAAAATCCAAGGGAAAAAAGAAATTTTTGCAAAAACAAATAAAGGAGGAAAATACCTTCAAAGTGGCGTGAACTATGTCGTTCATCAGAGTCAAGCAGCTATGGCTATTCATTTTTTCTTTCTCAATTGAGCCAATCAAAGGCTCAAGCCAAATGTCTGCCTGACCAAACTTCCTCAAAAGACTGCTATTGGCGGGAACTTCAATAGTCACACTCCACATGGCATCACTTCTGCTCATAGAACCCACTTCTGTATGATGAACAATAGAAGGGGGAACTACTGAAGAAGGAGCAGTAGAAGAAGTGAAAATAGTAGAAAAGGGAATAAGAGCAGATGGAGAAAGTGAAAGAATAGGAGCGGATGGAGCAGGTGAAGGAATAGAAGCAGATGGAGTAGGTAAGGAAGAAACTAAAGACAGAGGAAGATGGGGAATTGAAGATATTGGAGTTGAAAAAGAAGAGAGGGGAAGTTCATCTAAAACGGGCCCCTGCTCGCCACTCTCAAAACCACTAATAAAAAGTTGGTTGATGGACCCACGAGTGTCTTGGGGGGTAACATCATCATCGGAGACAAGATGGACAGGCTCAGCAGGAGAGGCACGAGGAGAACCTTCATCATCAGATATAATACGTCTCCTAGCTCTTGGCCTCGTTACTAAAGAGCCGCCTTCATCTTCGTCTTCCTCCTCGGAGTCGTCATCAATAGTTTTTCTCTTGACAAGTATATCCCAAGCTCTTCCTAAAGTAATTTGAGTTCCTGAAGAGGCTCGAGAGGCCGCAACTGCTTTAACAAAAATGCTCGAATTGTAAATCCTGACAAAAAGAGGGATGAAAATTAAGGCAATAAGAGGAATATTTTACATTCGGGAGAAAAAAACTCTTACCATGAGTTTTCACTTTCCAACCGTACTGATTGGAAATAGATTTCCACGACCTAGCCTCCATAGGCGCGGTCTTCAACAACTTATCTGCCCAACCACGGAAATTGGGGGCGAGATCCACAACACCCATGGTTGCTACAAAGGAGAAGAAAGTAAAATTAGAGAAGATGTTAAATTTGAAGGAAAGAGGTACGAGAGAGGTAGAAGACTTACGTGCAAAGTTCCACTTCTCAGGGAAGGAAGTGTTTTCTTTATCCACCAAACCAACTGTGGGGACAACAACAAATCGGGCGTACCAGCCATGAGCCTTATCATCTTCAGGGCTCACCAAAACCCTTTTACTCCTCGCCACTAAGGTAAAAACGTCGTTGTGAAAAAGCCTAGGGGAGTAGAGATGAATAAGGCGGGGAAAGGAAAAATTAGCACCTGCCTTGTTAGACAAATGTCTTAAACAAGCTACTGCTCTCCAGACAAGTGGGCCAATCTGTGCTAAACAAACTTTGAAAAAACGGGAAAAATCTAAAATCACTGGATCAATAACTGGTTTAAATCCACGAGTAAAGGGGTAAGTGTAAACGAAAGAAAGTCCAATCTTGTAGGAAGAAATTCTCTTATTTGGATTGAGAATTATGATGGGAAAATCATTGCTCCAATGGAAATCTTTATGGACTATGGAAGCTAAAACCTTTGTAATCATGGTGGGGTAAGTATCAGCATGATCTAAGCTAGAAACTTGGAGTTGAAGTGATTGTCTGTCTTGGTGGAAAGATAAGTCGTTAGGGACTATCTCTTATACCAAGGGCTCTTGTAGTGGTTCATAAGGTTCCTTACCCTTAGAAGATGATTTTAGAGTAAAAGAACCTCTAGTTCTAGAAGCAAGACCAGAACTAGAGGAAGGCATAGAAGAACCAGAACTATCACCACGGGTGGACCCTAAACTGCAAAGTCTACCACCCCTACCCCTTCTATGTCTAACAGGGGCATTGGGGAAGTTATCTAAAATAAGATCTTTTCTAGGGTTAGGGTTTGAAGAAGACATGATGAAGAAGATCTATGTGAAGAAGAATTGAACAGTATTGGGAAGAATAAAGTGTTCAATAAAAATTTGTGTGAAAGAACACAAGAAAGGAAGTTATATTTATATTAGAGAACAACCATCAAAGGGAAAAGTGTAATGATGAAAAGCCTATAATAAAGGTAACTGGAACTTCGTGAACAGTGAGGCCGTAAAACAAAAGCCTTGAAAAGGGCTGCAAAGTTGCAGAGTCAATGAGGGAATGACACGTGCACAGAGCATTAATTGGAAGAGACAATTGAAGCGTCAATTTTCTCATAGCATTAATAATGATAGAAATTCCCTTTTTAATGAGAATACACTTCCCAAATATTCAATTGATGAATAAATGGAAAGTGGGGGGACTATCTGTATTGGGAAAAATCGAGTTTACATATTAAAGATGAGGTGTCATGACACGTAAACCAGTCAAACAGTAAAAAAAGTAAAGCTAGTCAAGAGCCACGAGCAACAACGGATGCGAGCAAAGGTAGCAGAAGAGGCACGAGCAATTACTCAAGTGATACAGGGCCTGTACCTATTCAAGACATTTAAAACTCAAAGATCAAAAAGAATTAAGGGGACAAATCTGATAAGCTATGAAAGACCAAATACAGTATTTAATGCGTATTAAATACTAAAAACGTTAGATAATATTTAATTAATGTAATGATTGTGTAATGTTATATTTAATGTCATTAATTGCTCATAATAGCCTTATTATGACAAAGGAAAGGAACGTATCTCCAAACTTAGTATAAAAAGGAGAATGCTGAACACTTGTAAGAGACGAAATATTATTGATATACACACTGATTTACTTGCTTTCTAATCATATTGTTCTCAAAAGTTTTTCTTTATATTCTCTTCTGATTATCAGTAACCCATGTTCTTCTAAATTTCTAGCTTTGACTAAAAATCTATTTTTTGGTTAAACACTTAGTTTATAGGATTCACCTGACTTCTCGTCAATTCTCATCAAAGACTAAAAGTTGTTAGGAAAATTCTGTAGTGAAATTTATTCGCGATTGAATTCTCGAAAACTGCAAGCCTGAAAACATCAGCATTCTCAAAAGCTTGCCCTTCTCCAGTTGACAACATCATCTGGAGTTCCATTGGTGATCCATGGGTGAGAAGGTGTAGGAGTTGAGGTAGGAGTATCAACACTAACTTGTTCTTCCTCGACACTTCCAAGAGAGACTACTTTAACCTCAGTAATTGAAACCCCGTGACAATATATACGCCATTATTTATAATCAAACTCTAGGTAGTCAAAAAGTTTTCCATAATAAAGATCGCGTGGACAAGTATAACCATTTCCTCGTGGTATCCATATTAGGAGCAACAACAGAATTAGACTCCTTCTCTGAAGTTGACACATTATCATTGTCATGACCTGAATTTCCTACCATCGGGAGTCGTGATGGCGCCTACTGTTGGAGCTAGGCAAGCCAAACATTTGAACCTTTGGATAACAACACAACATTAATAACAACAATAAAAGAATAAAGAGCCTTTTAAATAAATGCGGAAGTCTTTTAAAACATGGATAACTGAAAACCCAAAAAAAACTGCGAAAGTTTAATATTTCACTACCCAAGACTGGAGTCGCTATTTCACGAACCACTAAAGAGTGCTAAAAACAAGTCTGAATAGAAAATACATAGTGTCTGTCTTGGTACAATGAAAACAAACAGAAAATATGGAAAGGGACTTCGGCCTGCGAACGCCAGCTAGGCTACCTCGTAAGTCCCTGGACTGAAGTCAACTCCCACTCAATGTGCTACTGTTGTGGCCAAAAAGCTGCTCTGGTACCGTGATCTATGCGAAAAGCACAGAAGTGTAGCATCAGCACAACCGACCCCATGTGCTGGTAAGTGCCTGGTCTAACCCCGATGAGGTAGTGACGAGGCTAGACAGGACTACCAATCAACCTGTGCAGTTCAATATATATATGTGCAATAAAAGGAAAGAACACCAAAACCAAACAGTTAAAAGGGATGTGGGAGTACAATCCGGATA
Organism: Nicotiana glauca; assembly: GCA_026770625.1. Lineage (NCBI taxonomy): Eukaryota > Viridiplantae > Streptophyta > Magnoliopsida > Solanales > Solanaceae > Nicotiana > Nicotiana glauca. The sequence continues at coordinate 84,939 of MU672857.1, read as the reverse complement.
TAAAAGTCATCAACTGAAATAAGAAACAGGGCACAACAATAATTAATAGAAACAAGAAATCCAACAGTTGCACGACATCAACCTTCGTGATTTTACTCTCATCCTCACCCAAAGCAATCAAATAAGATGCACGGCATCAGCCTTCATGCTTTCCTCACATAACTCTCATTTCATGGCACCGAATGATCCTTCGTGCAAACAAAATCAAACAATGGCACGGAATGACCCTTCGTGCATAATATAATCAACAATGGCACGGAATGTCCCTTCGTGCATAATATAATTAACAATGGCACGGAATGACCCTTCGTGAAAGTATAATCAACAATGGCACGGAATGAACCTTCGTGCATCATCACTCTTTCTCACCCAAACAACAATCACAACCAAACGGGCGAGGGAAATAAATAACAATAAGAAATGTCCCGGTAAGGGAAAAACACAATTAAACAGCTAAATCTCGGCAAGGGAGCAATAACAACAACTTACACATCCCGGCGAGGGAAATAAATAATAACAAGGAATGTCCCGGCAAGGGAAAAACACAATTAAACAGCTAAATCCTGGCAAGGGAGCAATAACAATAACTTACACATCTCAGCAAGGGAGATAATCACATTTCTTTCCAATTCTTTCATTTCTTACTCGATAGTATTTTATTCTTTGAGCCACCGCTCCAAAGAATTCACAATTTATAATTAATACTCAAACTTTTCACATTATATAGAATTCATCAATTAGCATGGAAGAGTCCCAAAATATCAGAATAAGTACAAACAAGAACCCACGGTCATGCTAGACACCGATGTATAGATGCTCGTCACCTCGCCTATACACCGTACTCGATCATTTAGCAATTAGCAATTAATAACACTCTAAATCCTATTCCCTCAAGCCAAAGTTAGATCAATCACTTACCTCGGTCCAAAGAATAGCAATCAACTCTCCAATGCCGCCTTTCCCCTACAATCTGACTCCAAAACAATGGTATCTAGGCATAATTAATTCAATAGCATCAATAAGGGCTCAACAACATAATCCCATAGCCTAGAAATGAGTTTTCTAGCATTCTTCCAAAAATACCAAAATTCGACACCGGGCCCACATGGTCCAAATATGAGCCTCAGACAAAAACCTAGTCACCCATAACCCCACGAGTTCAAATATATAATTTGTTTTAAGATTGGACTCCAAATTGAGGTTGAATCACCCAAAATTCCCAAAACCCCTAATTTCTACTTTGAATTCACGATTTAGGGCTAGTAAATTAGTGATTAGTTGAAGAAATTAAGAGGGAATGAAGTTAGGAACACATACCTATGAAGTTATGGAGGAAGAGGTTCTTCAAACTTGCCTATGGAGGGTGAAGGAGAAGAGCTCGTGTGGAAATAATGAAAGAATCCCGAATGTACTGTTTTTGAAAACTTAAAAAAAATCACCGAGCGAAATTACCCTACGCGTTCGCGACAGTAGGGTCGCGTTCGCGAAGGGTACAAGTTGACAACCATCGCGTTCGCGAATGGAGAAGTGCGAACGCGAAGATGAAAAATACTGGGGTCCAAAAGATGGTCTACGCGAACGTGCTGAAGAGGGTTGTTGACTTACGCGAACGCGAGAGAAGTTATGCGAACGTGATATAGGGAAATCCAAGGCACCATGAAAGCGGAATAGAGGACGCGAATGCGAAGAAGGGGAACACCAGAGCACTTCGAGCGCGAACATGGGGCCGCGTTGGCGAAGTACAAAATGACTATGCAAAAAATGCAGCAAAATCTGCTGCTTCCCTAAGTGTAAAAGCACCCCGAACCACCTCCAATTCACTCCCGAGCCCTCGGGGCTCCTAACCAATCACACACACTAACTCAATAATATCCTACGAACTTACTCGAGCGATCAAATCGCCAAAACAACATCAAAATCAATGAATCAAGCCTCAAAATCATCATTTTTATTTAAACTTCTTAAACTTCTAACTTTCGATAATTAGGTCTGAAACACATCAAACGACATCAGATTTCGACCAAACTTCACATGCAGCGCTTAACACATATTTAAGACTTGTACCGAGCGTCGAAACCAAAATATGAGCCCGATACCGTCACTTTTTGATCAAATTTCATTTTTATTTTCCTTAAACATTTTCAGAAAACAATTTCATGGAAAAATTCATTCCTCGGGCCTGGGACCTCGGAATTTGATTTCGGGCATACACCCAAGTCCCATATTTTTCTACAGACCCTCCGGGACCTTCAAATCACGGGTCTGGTTCCGTTTACCAAAAATGTTGAATGAAGTCAACTTTAATAATATTAATATCAAAATTCTTCAATTTTTTCACAGAATTCACATATTTCAACATAAAAACCTGCCCAGACTATGCACACCAATCGAGGCAATAAAAATGAGGTTTTCAAGGCCTCGGAAGCACGAAGCGAATGAGGAAAAAAGTGATAACCTTTTGGGTCATCACATCCTCCACCTCTAAAACAACCGTTCGTCCTCGAACGAACAAAAGAATGAAGTACCTAAGTCAGGAAATAGATGAGGATAACGGCTCCGCATATTAGACTCGGACTCCCAGGTCGATGCCTCAAGAGGCTGACCTTTCAACTAGACACGCACTAAAGGAAAACTCTTCGACCTCAATTGTCAAACCTGCCGGTCTAAAATGGCTATCGACTCCTCCTCAAAAGACAGATCCTTGTCCAATTGGACAGTACTGAAGTCTAACACATGGATGGGATCATCGTGATACCTGCGAAGCATAGACACGTGGAAAACTGGATGTACGGCTGATAAGCTGGGTGGCAATGCAAGCCTATAAGCAACCTCTCCCACTCGGTCAAGAATCTCAAACGTGCCAATGAATCTTGGGCTAAGCCTGCCCTTCTTCCCGAACCTCATCACGCCCTTCATAGGCGGCACTCGGAGCAATACCCGCTCACCAACCATGGAAGTAACATCTCGAACCTTTCGGTTAGCATAAGTCTTCTACCTAGACTGAGCTAAATGAAGCCTCTCCTGAATGATCTTGACCATATCTAAGGCCTCCTGAACTAAATTGTACCCAACAACCGAGCCTCTCCCGGCTCAAACCATCCCACTGGAGACCGACAACGCCTACCATACAACGCCTCATATGGAGCCATCTGAATGCTAGACTGGTAGCTGTTGTTGTAGGCGAACTCTGCCAAAGGCAAAAACTGCTCCCACGATCCTCCAAAATCAATGACACAGGCTCGGAGCATATCCTCCAATATTTGAATAGTCCTTTCGGACTGGCTGTCCGTCTGAGGATGGAACGCTGTGCTCAATTGAACTTGGGTGCCCAACTTATGCTGTACTGCTCTCCAGAAGCGCGAGGTAAACTGCGTACCCCAGCCCGAAATGATAGATGCTGGCACCCCACGAAGGCGAACAATCTCTCGAATGTAGATCTAAGCTAACCTCTCCGATGAATAGGTGGCTGCAACAGGAATAAAATGCGCTAACTTGGTCAGTCTATCAATAATGACCCATATAAAATAAAACTTCTTCCTAGTCATCGGAAGTCCGGTAACGAAATCCATGGTAATCCTCTCCCACTTCAACTCGGGAAGCTTAATCCTCTGGAACAAACCACCAGGCCTCTGATGCTCATACTTGACCTGTTGACAGTTCACACACCTAGCCGCATATGCAACAATATCTTTCTTCATCCTACGCCACCAATAATACTGCCGCAAGTCCGAGTACATCTTCGCGGCGCCCGGGTGAATAGAATACCGTGAACTATGGGCCTCCGCTAAGATCAACTCTCGAATCCCATCGACATTGGGCACACAAACTAGCCTCTGCAATCTCAAAACACCATCATCATCTATAGTCACCTTCGTAGCACCTCCACACTGCACCGTATCTCTCAGAACATACAAATGAGGGTCATCAAACTGCCGATCACGGATACGCTCCAATAATGAAGAGCGAGTGACCGTGCATCCTAACAATCTGCTGGGCTCAGAAATACCCAACCTCACAAGACGATTGGCCAAAGCCTGAATATCTAAAGCAAGCGGTTTCTAGCTGACCGGTACATAAGCAAGACTACCCATGCTGGCGGACTTCCTACTCAATGCATTGGCCACCACATTGGCTCTCCCCGAGTGGTACAAAATAGTAATATCATAATCTTTCAACAACTCCAACCACCTTCTCTGCCTCAAATTACAATCCTTTTGCTTGAACAAGTACTGAAGGCTCTTGTGATCCCTGTACACCTCACACGTCACACCATATAAGTAATACCTCCAAATCTTCAAAGCATGAACAATGGATACCAACTCTAAATCATGGACCGGATAGTTCTTCTTGGGGATCTTCAATTGCCTTGAAGCATAAGCAATGACTCTGCCATCCTGTATCAACACTGCACCAAGCCCAATACGGGAAGCATCATAATAAATTGTATAAGGCCCAGAACCTGTGGGCAAAACCAATATTGATGCCGTAGTCAAAGTTGTCTTGAGCTTTTGAAAGCTCTTCTCGCACTCGTCTGACCACCTGAACTGGGCACCCTTCTGGTTCAACCTGTTCATCGGGGCTGCTATAGATGAAAACCCCTCCACAAACCGGCGGTAATAACCTACTAACCCCAAGAAGCTCCAAATCTCAAACGCATCGAGGCCAATTTTTGACTGCCTTAATCTTTTTCGGGTCTACCTAAATACCATCTGCAGATACTACATGACCTAGAAATGCAACTGAGCTCAACCAGAACTCGTACTTTTAGAACTTAGCATACAACTGACTATCCTTCAGAGTCCGAAGAACCACTCTGAGGTGCTGTTCGTGCCCCTCCTGACAGCGGGAGTGTACCAGAATATCATCAATAAGGACTATCATGAACAAGTCTAGATAAGTCCTGAATACTCGGTTCATCAACTCCATAAATGTTGTTGGGGCTTTGAACCTGAATGACATGACCAAAAACTCATAATGCCCATACCGAGTGTGAACTGTCTTAGGGACATCAGACGCCCTAATCCTCAGCTGATGGTAGCCAGATCTCATGTCTATCTTTGAAAACACCTTCACACCCTGTAGTTGGTCAAACAAATCATCAATCCTCGACGGTGGATACTTGTTCTTTATCGTCACCTTGTTCAATTGCCGGTAATCAATGCACATCCTCATCGATCCATCCTTTTTCTTCACAAATAGCACTGGCGCACCCCAAGGAGAAACACTAGGCCTGATAAAACCCTTCTCTAGCAAATCCTGCAACTGGTCCTTTAACTCCTTCAACTCTGGCAGGGCCATGTGATACGGCGAATTAGAAATGGGCTGCGTGCCTGGGGCCAGATCAATACAGAAATCAATATCCCTATCGGGCGTCATACCCAGCAGATCTGAAGGGAAAACCTCTGGGAACTCCGGAATAATAGGAGCAGAGTCAATAGAAGGAACCTTTGCACTGGAATCGCGCACATATGCCAAATAAGCTAAACACCCCTACTCGACCATGCGTCGAGCCTTTACATATGAAACAACACTATGGGTGGCATAACCTGGGGTCCCTCTCCACTCCAATCGGGGAAAATCTGGCAAAGCCAAGGTCACGGTCTTGGCGTGACAATCCAAGATAGCATGATACGGGGACAACCAATCCATCCCTAATATAACATCGAAATCCACCATATCTAGAAGCAATCAATCAACAGGGTCTCAATACCCTCAAACACTACCACACAGGAACGAAGAACTCGGTTGACCACTATAGAATCACCCACAGGTGTAGATACATAAACAGGGACACCCAAGGCATCACTAGGCATAGACAGGTAGGGTGCAAAATAAGATGACACATATGAATACGTAGACCCTGGGTCAAATAGCACTGAAGCATCCCTATCACAGACCAGACTAGTACTTGTAATAACAGCATCTGAAGACTCAGCCTCTGGCCTGGCTGGCAAAGCATAACACTAGGGCTGGGCCCCACCTCCCTGAACCATATCTCTAGGACGATCGGCTACTGGCTGACCTCTACCTCTACGGTCCCTACCTCTACCTCTATGATCTCTACCCCCGCCTCTAGCTGGCTAGGCGAGCTGTGGATCACCTGCTGCCTGAATCATGGGGTGAGGACCCTACTGCTGAGAGCTGCCCGAGGCTCGAAGGCAAAACCTGACAATGTGACCGGGGTCACCATAACCATAACAAGACTTCGACTGCTGCGACTGTTGGCCCTGTCGACCTGAATGTCCTCCCTTGAAGCTCCGAAGTGGGGGTGCACTGATAGGCTGCTGATATGAATAGTACTGCTGAGAACCACCGCTGCCTGGAGTACCATAAGAAAACTGGAGCGCTGACTGAAAGGGCCTCGGTAAATGACCTCTACCATAGGAATCCCTACCTCCAGACGAGGTACCACTGAACCTACCAGAATGACGAGGCCTCTTATCCGACATCTGACCACCTTCCCGTGCGAGGGCCTTCTCAACTCTACGGGCTGCAGTGGCCGCCTCCTGAAAGGAAATATCACTACCAACTCCCATAGCCATCTGGAGACGGATCGGCTGAAGCAGTCCATCAATAAATCTCTGGAGCCTCTCTCACTCTGTGGGGAGTATCATAATAGCATGGCGTGCCAAGTCAACAAATCGAGTCTCATACTGTGTAACTATCATGGAGCCCTGCTGGAGGCGCTCAAACTGCCTGTGAAGTGCCTCCCACTGAGTGACTGGGAGAAACTTCTCCAAAAAGAACTCCGCAAACTGATCCCATGTCAAAGCTTGAGACCCTGCTGGTCTAGATAGGCAAAAATCCCTCCACCAAGTCTTGGAGGATCCTGCAAGCCGGAAGGTGGCAAAATCGACTCCATTGGTCTCCACTATACCCATGGCCCTAAGGATCTCATGACAACTGAATAGGAAATCCTGTGGATCCACTGATGAAGCACCGTTGAATGTGGTGGTGAAGAGCTTGGAGAACCGATCAAGTCTCCACAAAGCATCCGAAGATTTAGCCGCTCCATCGCCGGCCTGAGCTGTAATACCTGGCTGAGCTGCCACATCTGGCTGAACCACTGGGACATGAGTCTGGGGAGCTACCTGCTCCAGAGTACGTGTAGCAGGAGTCTGAACCCCTTCTCCAGCCTGTGAAGTGGCTGGTGCTACTGGTAGCAAACCCGCTCTAGTGACACTCTCCATAAAGCCTGCCAATCAGACTAAAACATCCTGAAGATCTGGGGTGACCATGACCCCTCCTGGGACCTGAGCTAGGCCCACTTGAGCTGGAACCTCTTTATCGTAGTCAATATGAGGCTCCACCTCTAGGACTGCTGCCCGGGGCTGAGCTCTGCCCCTGCCTCTGCCTCTGGCATGGCCTTGGCCTTTGCCCCTCACAGGAGCTGCTGCGTGGTAGAAGAGGAAGCACGTGTTCTCGCCATCTGCGAAAGAACAGAGTAGAAAGACAATCAGTATTTGAGAAACAGAATCACACGACAAGAAAGAACAAAAGTGAAACATTTCCTAACTCCATAGCCTTTGGGGGATAAATACAGACGTCTCCGTACCGACCCCTCAGACTCTACCAAGTTTGCCCGTGAGTAGCGAAACCTATGCAACCTAGAGCTCTGATACCAACTTGTCATGACCTGAATTTCCCACCATCGGGAGTCTGATGGCGCCTACTGTTGGAGCTAGGCAAGCCAAACATTTGAACCTTTGGATAACCACTCTACATTAATAACAATAATAAAATAATAACGAGCCTTTTAAATAAATGCGGAAGTCTTTTAAAACATGGATAACTGAAAACCCAAAAAAATTGCGGAAGTTTAATATTTCACTACCCAAGACTGGAGTCGCTATCTCACGAACCACTAAAGAGTGCTACAAACAAGTCTGAATAGAAAATACATAGTGTCTGTCTCAGTACAATGAAAACAAACAGAAAATATGGAAAGATACTTCGGCTTGCAAACACCAGCTAGGCTACCTCGTAAGTCCCTGGACTGAAGTTAGCTCCCACTCAATGTGCTACTGCTGTGGCCCAAAAGTTGCTTCGGTACCGTGATCTGTGCAAAAAGCATAGAACTGTAGCATCAGCACAACTGACCCCATATGCTGGTAAGTGCCTGGCCTAACCCCGACGAGGTAGTGACGAGGCTAGACAGGACTACCAATCAACCTGTGCAGTTCAATATATATGTGCAATAAAAGGAAAGAATATCAAAACCAAATAGTTAAAAGGGAGGGAAGCATGATATGGGGGAATACAATACGAATATAAAAGTCATCAACTTAAATAAGAAACAGGGCACACCAATAATTAACAGAAACAAGAAATCCAACAGTTGCACGGCATCAACCTTCGTGCTTTTACTCTCATCCTCACCCAAATCAATCAAATTAAATGTACGGCATCACCCTTAGTGATTTCCTCACATAACTCTCATTTCATGGCACGGAATGATCCTTCGTGCAAACATAATCAAACAATGACATGGAATGACCCTTCGTGCATAATATAATCAACAATGGCACGGAATGACCCTTTTTGCATAATATAATTAACAATGGCACGGAATGACCCTTCGTGCAAGTATAATTAACAATGGCACGGAATGACCCTTCGTGCATCATCACTCTTCCTCACCCAAACAACAATCACAACCAAACGGGCGAGGGAAATAAATAATAACAAGGAATGTCCTGAGAAGGGAAAAACACAATTAAACAGCTAAATCCCGGCAAGGGAGCAATAATAACAACTTACACATCCCGGCAAGGGAGATAATCACATCTCTTTTCAATTCTTTCATTTCTTACTCGATAGTATTTTATTGTTTTAGCCAACGCTCCAAAGAATTCAAAATTTATAATTAATCCTCAAACTTTTCACATTATGTAGAATTCATCAATTAGCATGGAAGAGTCCCAAAATATCAGAATAAGTACAAATAAGAACCCACGGTCATGCTAAACACCGGTGTATAGATGCTCGTCACTTCACCTATACACCGAACTCGATCATTTAGCAATTAGCACTTAATAACACTCTAAATCCTATTCCCTCAAGCCAAAGTTAGATCAAGCACTTACCTCGGTCCAAAGGATAGCAATCAACTCCCCAATACCGCTTTTCCTCTACAATCCGACTCTGAAACAATGGTATCTAGGCATAATTAATTCAACAACATCAATAAAGTCTCAACAACATAATTCCATAGCCTAGAAATGAGTTTTCTACCATTCTTCCAAAAAGATCAAAATTCGACATCGGGCCCATATGGTCCAAACACGAGGCTCGGACCAAAACCTAGTCACCCATAACCCTACGAGTTCAAATATATAATTTTTTTTAAGATTCGACCCCAAATTGAGGTTGAATCACCCAAAATTCCCGAAACCCTTAATTTTTACTTTGAATTCATGATTTAGTGCTAGCAAATTAGTGATTAGTTGAAGAAATTAAGAGGGAATAAAGTTAGAAACACTTACCTATGAAGTTATGGAGGAAGAGGTTCTTCAAACTTGCCTATGGAGGTTGAAGGAGAAGAGCTCATGTGGAAATAATGAAAGAATCCCTAATGTACTATTTTTGAAAACATAAAAAAAATCACCAGGCGAAATTACCCTACGAGTTCGCGACAGTAGGGTCGCGTTCGTGAAGGGCACGAGTTGACAACCATCGCGTTCGCAAGTGGAGAAGTGCGAACGCAATGAGGAAAAATACTGGGATCCAAAAGATGGACTACGCGAATGCGTGAGGCCTTATGCGAACGCGCTGAAGAGGGCCGTTGACTTACGCGAACGCGAGAGAAGTTATGCGAACGCGATAGAGGGAAATCCAAGGCATCGTGAACGCGAAACATAGGACGCGAACGCGAAGAAGGGGAACACCAAAGCACTGCGAACGCGAGCCTGGGGCTGCGTTTGCGAATTACAAAATGACTGTGCAAAAAAAGCAGCAAAACCCGCTACTTCCGTAAGTGTAAAAACACCCCAAACCACCTCCAATTCACTCCCGAGCCCTCGGGGCTCCTAACCAATCTCACGCACTAACTCAATAACATCCTACGAACTTACGCGAGCGATCAAATCGCCAAAACAACATCAAAATCAATGAATCAAGCCTCAAAATCATCATTTTTATTTCAAACTTTTAAACTTTTAACTTTAGATAATTAGGTTCGAAACACGTCAAACGACGTCCAATTTCGACCAAACTTCACATGAAGCGCTTAACACATATTTAAGACTTGTTCCTGGCATCGGAACCAAAATACGAGCCCAATACCATCACTTTTTGAACAAATTTCATTTTTATTTTCCTTAAACATTTTCAGAAAACAATTTCATGGAAAAATTCATTCCTCGGGCCTGGGACCTCGGAATTTGATTCCGGGCGTACGCCCAAATCCCATATTTTTCTAAGAACCCTCCAGGACCGTCAAATCACGGGTCCAGGTCCGTTTACCAAAAATGTTGACCGAAGTCAACTTTAATTGTATTAATATCAAAATTCTTCAAATTTTACACAAAATTTACATATTTCAACATAAAAACTTTCTGGCTACGAACCCAGATTGTGCACGCCAATCGAGACAAGTAAAAGTGAGGTTCTCAAGGCCTCGGAAGCACGGAGCGAATGAAGAAACAGGTGATGACCCTTTGGGTCGTCACAATCATGGGCAAAACCATCATTAAATTCAAACAGAGTATCGACACCTTCTTGGTCTCTAAGTCGTATCAATTGGGCCTATGAAACTTCACTATAAACTGCAAGACCATATCAGAAGGATCATTGTCTTCACAATAATCTGATCAGTAATACCTTCCACATACGAGGGCTTAATCTGATCATCTGGAAGCGCCTTATCCTTTCCGCCCCAATGATAGAAACAAAATAGGGCTTTACCTTCAATTCCCATCATGAAGTAACCACAGAGCGACAAAAGGTAACGAACTTCAAATACAAGATTAAAAGCATTTTTCCCTATAAGTAACTACATCTCATGCTATCATGATCTTGGAACAAAACCCAATTCCAAATTCACGATAAGGATCAACAACTAGTACCAGAAAACCAGGCAAACGACAAAATTTTCGTTCACAGGAAAAAACAAAAAGAAGAAGCATTTTAAAATATGAGTACCGCATATACAGGTTATTTCAAGCAGAATAGTCAATCCCCATCATATCATCATGAAACGTAAAATTAAAACATACGACGTTTAAGTGAGATATAGGATTTCATCAAATTTTCACAATAAGGTGTCAAACCACCCCCCCCCCCCCAACAAACCACAAAAAAATAAAAAAGATTCCAACTTTAACCAAGAATCACTCTAGAATTCCGGAAAAAACGACCAAAATTAAGCGACCAAAGTTGGTATGAGGCCAAAAACGACCAAAGTTGGTCGCTAAACTAGTGAAAATAATAAAATAAATAGTGCAAACAAAATAACGACCAAGTTTGGTCGCTACTTGGTCGCAAAATTAGTCAAAATGTTCACTGGACTGGTCAGACTTGCTTGGTCAAAAGTTTATTGAGATTAGCGACCAATGTTAGTCGATATAGTGGGACCCACCTACAAAATTTTAATAATTATATTTTTATTTAAAAAATTATAAAATATAAATATATATAATATAAAATTTGCGACCAACATTGGTCGCTACATAAAGGGTAGGGAGGTAGCGACCAACTTTGGTCGCTAAATGGGACTCAGTTATATAATTTTAATAATTATATTTTTATTTAAAAAATTATAAAATATAAATATATATAATATAAAATTTGCGACCAACATTGGTCGCTACATAAAGGGTAGGGAGGTAGCGACCAACTTTGGTCGCTAAATGGGACTCAGTTATATAATTTTAATAATTATATTTTTATTTAAAAAATTATAAAATATAAATATATATAATATAAAATTTGCGACCAACATTGGTCGCTACATAAAGGGTAGGGAGGTAGCGACCAACTTTGGTCGCTAAATGGGACTCAGTTATATAATTTTAATAATTATATTTTTATTTAAAAAATTATAAAATATAAATATATATAATATAAAATTTGCGACCAACATTGGTCGCTACATAAAGGGTAGGGAGGTAGCGACCAACTTTGGTCGCTAAATGGGACTCAGTTATATAATTTTAATAATTATATTTTTATTTAAAAAATTATAAAATATAAATATATATAATATAAAATTTGCGACCAACATTGGTCGCTACATAAAGGGTAGGGAGGTAGCGACCAACTTTGGTCGCTAAATGGGACTCAGTTATATAATTTTAATAATTATATTATAAATTTAAATATTATATAAAATATAATTAAATCTGATTTAAAATTAGCGACCAAAGTTGGTCGCTAAATTAAATTCATGAATAAATAGCGACCAAAGTTGGTCTCTATTTAGGTCAACAATGGTCAAAATTATAAATCACTTTTGTATTTACTATCTAAATAATATAAATGTAAGCCGTTAATACTTTTGTAATACNATATATATATATATATATATATATATATATATATATATATATATACACTTACGCTATATTATGCACTAAGTATAAGTCTATACTAATATTAGGTATAGTATTACCTAATACACTTATACTAAGTGCATAGTATAGCGTAAGTATATATATTATATATATAAGCTATATTCGATATAATATTAGCTAATAGACTGATACTTAGTGCATAATATAGTATAAGTATATATATATATATATATAACCCAACCCGTCATCTCATGTGTTACCGCTTCGCTTCCCCCATTTTATGCTTCTTCATGTTTCGTTATCGGTATTTGGTGTGTAGAGTTGATTTGGATTGGTTTTGCTAGGAAATGAGACACTTAGTCTCTTTACGGAAGGTTTAGTTTGGAAAAGTCAACCGGATATTGACTTATGAGTTAGAAGACTCGGATGTGATTTTCGGTGATTTGGTTAGCTCCAAGAAGTGATTTATGACTTGGGAGTGTGATCGGAATTGATTTTGGAGGTCCGGTGTTGAATTAGGCTTGAATTGGCAAAGTTAGTATTTTAACGAACTCCGATTGATAGGTGAGATTTTGATCCGAGGGTCAGAATGGAGTTTCGAGAGTTGCTGTAGCTTTGTTATGTGATTTGTGATGTGTGTGTAAAATTTCAGGTCATTCGGACGTCGTTTGGTTGGGTTTTTGATCGAATGCGTATTTCAGAAGTTTTAGAAGAACTTAGGCTTGAATCTGATGTAATTTGATGGTTTCGGTGTTGTTTGATGTGTTTTGATGGTTGGAATAAGTTTGAATGATGTTTTAGGATGTGTTGGTGCTTTTGGTTGAGGTCCCGGGGGCCTCGGGGTGATTTCGGATGGCTAAATGGGAAGTTTTGGACTTTGAGATATTGCAGAAATTGCAGCGATCGCATAGAAGAATTTTGGCAGGCCTAATTTTTTTTTGTTCGCGTTCGCAATAGTGGGTCCCCAAACGCGGAAGGTGAACTTCTAATGCTTCGTGTTCGCAGGGTATTAATCGCGTTCGCATAGGTCTGGGATTTTGAGCATCGCGATCGCAGGGTGCTTTTCGCGTTCGCATAGGGTTAATCTGGAGCCTGAGATTTTAGAGCTTTGCGATCGCGGGGCCTTGGCCGCGATCGCGATGAAGGATTTTTGGACCTGGGCAGAATGTTTTAAAATATTTCATCCACGATTTTGGAGCTCATTTACTCCATTGTTGATCTTTTTGAGAGCTGTTTGAAGGAAATTGAAGAGGGATTCAAGGAGAATCGATTGGTGGTAAAATTTTTGAATTTAAAACTCGTTCTTATTGTGAAATCCACCTATAAATTCATGGAAATTGGGCCTAAAATTTATGAACTAGGGCTTGGGTTTTTGGCATTTTAAATTGGAATTTGAGGGGTCAATTGGACACCGATTTTGGCGTTCTTTATATGTATAGACTCTTGGCGAGATAAGGAACCCATTGATATAAAAATTTATGAGATTTGAGAAGTGGGCTCGGGGCTCAGTTTTTGCAAATTTCTAGATTTTTGATATTTTTCGATTGTTTTTGATTGGGTATTATTCCCTTAGCATATTGTGATATGTTCGCTCTGATTTTGGATAGATTCGACGTGCGTGGAGGCCGATTTGACGGGCAAAGGCATCGTGAGCTATAGATTTTACCTGTTCGAGGTGAGTAATGATTTTAAATGATATCCTGAGGGTTTGAAACCCCAGATTGCACGTTGTAGTGCTGTAATGAGGTGACTTGCATGCCGGATAGTGAGAGTGGGGTAGAGCACCATTGGAGATTGTGACTCGGTCCATCCCGATTGATGAATTTACTGCCTATTTGACTGAAATTACTTGTTATCATCATAATTTGGGTTGATTGCTATACTTGGGCTTCGTGCAAATTATTTGAACCCTTCGGGGATTGTTGTTGATAATTCCTCATTAATTTAATTATATATTTGAACTCAGTCATGTATTTTCCATTGTTTTAAAAATTCAGCAAAGTTATTATGCCTTAAATACTCGAACTGATATTTCCATAAAATGTTTTGGGCTGAGCATCATACTTTATTGTTGCCCGAGTGGCTTATGTGATTTTGTTGACTGAGTAAGGCCGAGGGCCTATATTGTGAGGATACTTATGGATCGGGTTGTACGCCGCAGCAGTACTATATTGATATTGAGGTCGATAGCCTGATTGATGCCACGAGATGGCTTGATATTGCGCTTGGGATATAGGAGCCCCTTCGGAGTCTGTACATACCCCCGTGAGCGCTATCAAAGTGAAATGGATCAGGCGGCATGCCGCAGCGGCATATGGATCGGGCTGCACGCCGCAGTGGTACTGGTACTGCTTGATGTGCTTACCTTGTTCCATTTGTCTGCCATTATATGATGTTTGTACTTCTTCTTGCAATATTCACTTATTGTTCTAGTATTATCTGATAACCGAGCGTGGTGCCCGAGAGGCGGACTTCTGTGCTTATCTGCACTATTTGTTTTTTGCATTCAATTGCATAACTGATGAAGAGGTCATTTTCAAAAGAGGTTTTAAATTGAGCTAAGATATTTCTAAAGGTTTTATAGCTTCACTACTTTCTCTCAAAGGGCTTTTCACTGCTCCTATATTCCATGATGGTTGATTTACGTGATTTATTACTGCTCAGTTATTATTTACCCTTATTACTCTCTGAGTTGGAGTACTCACTTTACTCCCTACACCTCGCGTGCAGATGCAGGTATTTGTTCACAAGGTAGCGGGTTTTGAGCTAGTTGAAGATTTTGCTATCGTAGCTGAGCAAGGTGACTGCCAGCGTTCGCGACACCGGATTTCTCCCTTTGATTCTAAATTCTATTCTGTATATTACTGTCCTTTCAGTTGTATTTAGACTCTTCTAGATGCTCGTGACTTGTGACACCCCGGTTTGGGCCGTGTTTGGGTTTTATTCTGCACTAATGGAAGAGATCTTTTGATAGACTGTGGTCATTTAATCATATTAAAGCTGCTTATTAATGTTAATTTTTTTCTAAAAGGATATGTTGGGTTAGTTGGCTGGTCTCGTCCTCACGAGAGGCACCATCACGACCAGTGCGGGGTTTTGGGTCGTGACAAGTTGGTATCAGAGCCTAGGCTACTAGGTCTCACGAGTCATGAGCTGGTTTAGTAGAGTCTCGCAGATCTGTATGGAGACGTCTGTATTTATCCTTGAGAGGCTGCAGAACCTTTAGGAAAACTTCACATTCTTGAATTCTTATTGTGCATCCCTGATTCAGCTTGCAAAAGAAACTCTTGAAATTTCTTCCACGCATTTGTAGGCGCGCATGAGCGCTCAGTATCAGATGCGCCTTGATGGCTTGTGATTCCCCGATCAAGGGGCGAGATGTAATCTCTGTGAGTTTATGTTGGGCCAGTTTGGAGGACTTGAGGCCGGATCCTTGCCTATGGCTTGAGCACCGAGGTACTGATTGTTTTAACAGGTATTTTGAACTTATATGTTCGGCATTGTCCCTATTAGCCGGAATGGCAGTTGGATATCCATGTGATAAGTATGTTAGTACTGCGAGAGGTATCTATGTGACTTGGTAGTGACGAAGAACTCTGCTGGATAATAGATGAACTGTTAAGTGTTCGATTCCTATTGTGATTTGATATGTAGCCCGAGTATGGGTGCGTGAAGAATATTTTTGTGTCTCCTAGTTGGGGAGTGAAGTGCATTACACGTGGCGGTATGAGTTTAGATCCAGGAAGAATAAATGGCTGTGTAATGTGTATGACGGTCGAAGGTATGCAGAAATACTAAATTGAGACGAAGCAGGTGGGTTATCTCCTGCGGAGTGTTCTTAAGTGGTATGATCCTTATGTGTATGTTAGAAGATCTCATGTGTAATTGAAGGGTACGTATTGAAATTTGGAAATTCGGGTCACTTAAGAGAGTGGGCTCAACTGATGTGGGAATGAATGCGAGATTTGTAAAAGATTATAGTACTAGATGATCTATGTTTTCACAAACTTGTAAATGATTTGAGTTTAATCTCACTATGGTATTGTGGCATCATTAGAGTAAAAGTGTTATGGGTTATTGAGTGTGTCCTAATATATGGCTTCGAGCCAAGTTGGGGAGGTTGCTGTTGATTAGCTGATTGCACGGCTATGTGCTATGTTGGTTCTGATTTGAGGCATGCTGGCGGATCTATTCTGGTTGTGGAAATTGAGCCGAGGATGGCACGAGTGAAGCAAAATTGTGACAGAGGTCATATTATGCTTTTTAGATTATGAGAATCACGGAATGTCTAGAGTGTTATGGGAAAAGGATGCTTGGAGTATAGAGCAGGAAGTTGCTTGGTTGTATTGGGATGAAGATATCATTTTTGCAATATCGGAGTGCCACTGAGGCACGAGTGGTTATGTCCGTCAGGTCAGGTGATTTGCAGTTTGAATAAGAGAGAATGACTTTCGAAAATGGTTCTAATGTGTTCAAGAGTCTACAGGGAACAATCGGGTATTTTAAAGTTGCATGTGTGGTTAGAAACTATGTTTTCATTGGAAAAGGTTCAGACTTGTGGTATTTTTATATTAATTATGGGATTCTATGTATTAGTATCTTGAAAGTAAAGGTAGCGGATTAGATTCGCAGGAAGTTATTCAGAGTAAAGTATTTTGGGATGTGGTGTATCTGGGAATATTTGAGAGAGGATTCAGTGGCTTATGGGTCTCGTGTAGTGAGCCTGGGTTGAGGAACTATGGTGCTACAACAAGGGGGAATATCAAGTTGATGATGAATCAGAAGGGAAATTAGATAGATGGCATAGCGTGATAGTAGAACGAATCGGTATGGTAAGGATATGATTAATTCTTCGTATGTGTTAGAGGTAATGAGCCGTTACAAGTATTTTGCAGCAATGCTCTTGGGTTTTGATAGCTTTCTTAGCTTGGTCGAGTTAGAAGGATTCCGTCCTAGCAGTTTAATTTATGCAAATGGAATTTGAGAGAGTTCTTGTTGATTTCTACCGTGGTTGAAGAGGTGCATTTTCTACGAATATGAGAGACATGGAATGTGTTATGATTTTTCTTCTAGATGGGATCAACGAAAGTTATTAACTAGTTGAGTGCGTAGATGTCTGTGCCTAGGAAGGGAGATAAAAGTTTTCTTGTTATCCTTGGATGGTATGGTATATGCGGTATGTTGTGGAGGATTGAGATTTGCATGTTCGAGGTTTTAGTTCAGTTCTGAAGGAAGTTCATGAAACTCTTAGGCAACGGGTAGCATCAGATAATCAAGGGAATGATACTACTAATTGGAAGTGATTTGATGATACTTTGGTATATTGCGGTGCTTTCTTGTTAGAGTGACTGCTGATATCTGAGTTTGTTTAATGGCACAGGGGAATTTTAGAATATCTTTCATGGAATGATTGGGTACTTGAGGTGTAATATGTATTCATACGGCAGAATTTGGGATCAGGTATGGTGATTCATGTGCTATATGGAGTTAGAGGTTGAGAGTTCTCATGTTCAGGCTATGTTGTGGTTATGGATCGTATGTATCGGTACCGTTTAGTGGCTATCAGGATTTATAGGCCCAAGTGGATCTTTCATTGCTTGGTAAGTTAGGTTTTGGATATGATGTTGGGGTGTAGACCGGCTGTCTCAGTGATGGGTAATTCTAGACTATTCAGCTATGGGCTATGCCAGAAACGCCACGGGATGAGTGGCGAGGTGCGTCGGATTATGTTCTAGCAGGGTGGTTTATATTTCAAAGACCTAGCGTACGATTGGGAAAGATTTCTTCTCCTAGTTAGACCTTCGTGATGGATGTCAGTGCAAAGGTTTCTACAATTGATTCAGTTCTGGTGTTGAGGGACTTTTCGGATGCGTTTCTTATGGCCGGGCATGTCGCCGGGTGAGGTTGTGAATTTCGTTATTGATTTGATGCAAGGCACAGTATCGTACGGCTCCGACAGGAATTATAGTAGTGGAAGGAGCAGCTTCAGGCTTCCTTGGTAATGAGTTTATTGGTAAGCTGATGTGGATACGTGTTTAGCTTGAGTTGGCTTGGTTGGCCCCGAATTATATTGTTGAGGGATAGGTTGATTTGATCGTTATTGATCTTGTTAGTGATCTGAGGAGAGCTATGAGTTGATTTTCGGTGTTTTGAGACGTTATGATTTGTTGGTTATGGGCACATGTGGTGCGGTTCCACTGGGGATTCATAGTGAAGGTCGAACGGGGAGAGTAATTGGGTGTTGCTCAGTAGATGAAGTATTGGTTATGTTCTATCAGGCTTGTGTGGCATATGTTTTTTGTTTCACCGTGGGTGTAATGAATTGCTTTGGTTCCAGTCATCAAATTGTGCGTGGCTGTCGATTTTGAGCATAGTGACTTGAGGTGTTCCATGTGTAACAGTGATTGGATAGGATCGCGCATTATAGCGAGGCCACGTGGAGATATGACTTTTTGGGGTAGATTCAGGTGTACTATTTCTATGATGTGGGACAGGGTCTCAACCTTGTGTTGTGATAGTACTGATGAGGTTGAGGTACAATTCTTTCGTTTGAGTCATTTTTTCATGATTTGAGTATGTTCAGATCGTTTCTTATTGGCGCGCGTATTGTGCAAGTTGTGGCTTAGGCCTGTATTGAGCTGTTATATCACCAGGGCGGTGTGTTGGATTCGAGGTGATTGCTGGGGTCACTAATAAATACAAACAGATTTGATACAACTTGTTGGAAGGATAATATCGAGGTTCAGCTCGAAATCTGCTGTGAATAGAAGTTAACATTTCGAGTGTTTAGGTTATGTGGTATATCATATGATTTCACCTGAGGTTGCAGGTATGGGTTATTACAGCTGGTTCGGGCTTATTCTGAATATAGATATGAGGTTCTGATTTTGTGTGTGATTTCAGAAAGTGCAATGTGGTTCTATGGTTTATGGACTAGAAGGATTGTAGGATTTCAGTTATGTTATGTTATCTGACCTATGCGAGATAGGGTGACTTGGGATCACCCCTGGGTATATGCTTGGTAAGGTCATTCAGCTATTGGTTGGCTTCTAGGACAACTCTGAGAACGCTCGAGGACGAGCGTTTGTTTAAGTTGAGGAGGATGTGAAGACCTAACCCGTCTTCTCATGTGTTACCGCTCCACTTCACCTATTTTATGCTTCTTCATGTTTCGTTATTGTTATTTGGTGTGTTAGAGTTGATTTGGATTGGCTTTGGTAGGAAATGAGACACTTAGTATCTTTATGGAAGGTTTGGTTTGGAAAAGTCAACCGGATATTGACTTATGAGCTAGAAGGCTCGGATGTGATTTCCGGTGACTTGGTTAGCTCTGGGAAGTGATTTATGACTTAGGAGAGTGATCAGAATTGATTTTGGAGGTCCGTTGTTGAATTAGGCTTGAATTGGCAAAGTTAGTATTTTGGCGAACTCCGGTTGATAGGTGACATTATGATTCGAGGGTCGGAATGGAGTTTCGAGACTTTCTATAGCTTTGTTATGTAATTTTTGATGTGTGTGTAAAATTTCAGGTCATTCGGACGTCGTTTGGTTGAGTTTTTGATCGAATGCGTGTTTCAGAAGTTTTATAAGAACTTAGGCTTGAATCTAATGTAATTTGATGGTTTCGGTGTTGTTTGATGTGTTTTGATGATTGGAACAAGTTTGAATGATGTTTTAGGATGTGTTGGTGCTTTTGGTTGAGGTTCCGGGGGCCTCGGGGTGATTTCGGATGGCTAAATGGGAAGTTTTGGACTTTGAGATATTGCAGCAGTTGTGCAGGGGTTTTTTGGTCTTCGCGATCGCAAGCCTGAGGCCTCGATCGCATAGAAGAATTTTGGCAAGCCTAATTTTTGTTCTTCGCGTTCGCGATAGTGGGTCCGCGATAACGGATGGTGAACTTCTAATGCTTCGCGTTCGCAGGGTATTAATCGCGTTCGCATAGGTCTGGGATTTTGAGCATCGCGATCGCCAGGGCTATTCGCGTTGGCATAGGGTTAATCTGGAGCCTAGGATTTTAGAGCTTCGCGATCACAGGGCCTTGGCCGCGATCGCGATGAAGGATTTCTGGACCTGGGCAGAATGTTTTAAAATATTTCATCTGCGATTTTTGAGCTTATTTATTCCATTGTTGATCTCTTTAAGAGCTTTTTGAAGGAAATTGAAGAGTGATTCAAGGAGAATCGATTGGAGATAAGATTTTTGAACTTAAAACTCATTCTTATTGTGAAATCCACCTAGAAATTCATGGAAATTGAACCTAAAATTTATGAAGTAGGGCTGGGGTTTTTTGTATTTTAAATTGGGATTTGAGGGGTCAATTGGACTCCGATTTTGGCGTTCTTTATATGTATAGACTTGTGGTGAGATAAGGAATCCGTTGATATGAAAATTTTTGAGATTTGAGAAGTGATCCCGGGGCTCGGATTTTGCAAATTTCGAGATTCTTGATATTTTTCGATTGTTTTTGATTGGGTATTGTTCCCTTAGCATATTGTGATATGTTCGCTCTGATTTTGGATAGATTCGACGTGCGTGGAGGCCGATTTGAGGGGCAAAGGTATAGTGAGCTAGAGATTTCACCGGTTCGAGGTGAGTAATGCTTGTAAATGATATCCTAAGGGTTTGAAACCCCGGATTGCACATCGTAGTGCTATAATGAGGTGACTTGCACGCCGAATAGTGAGCGTGGAGTAGAGCACCATTGGGGATCGTGACTCGGTCCATCCCGATTAATGAATTTACTGCGTATTTGACTGAAATTATTTGTTATCATCATAATTTGGGCTGATTGCTATACTTGGGCTTCATGCCAATTATTTGAACCCTTTGGGGATTCTTGTTGATAATTCTTCACTGATTTAATTATATATTTGAACTCAGTCATGTATTTTCCACTATTTTAAAAATTTAGCCAAGTTATTATGCCTTAAATACTCGAACTGATATTTCCATAAAATATTTTGGGCTGAGAATCATACTTTATTGTTGCCCGAGTGGCTTACGTGATTTTGTTGACTGAGTAAGACCGAGGGCCTGTATTGTGAGGATACTTATGGATCGGGTTGCACGCCGTAGCGGTACTATATTGATATTGAGACCGAGAGACTGATTGATGCCACGGGATGGCTTGATATTGCGCTTGGGCTGTAGGAGCCCCTCCGGAGTCTGTACAAATCCCCAATGAGCATCGTCGACGTTAAATGGATCAGGCTACACGCCGCAACGGTATATGGATCGGGTTGCACGCCACAGTGGTACCGATACTGTTTGATGTGTTTACCTTGTTCCATTTGTTTGCCATTATATGCTGTTTGTACTTCTTCTTGCAACATTCACTTGTTGTTCTGGTATTATCTGATAACCGAGTGTGGTGCCCGAGAGGAGGACTTCTGTGCTTATCTGCATTGTTTGTTTTTTTGCATTCAATTGCATAACTGATGAAAAGGTCATTTTCAAAAGAGGTTTTAAAGTGTGCTAAGATATTTCTAAAGGTTTTATAGCTTCACTGCTTTCTCTCAAAGGGCTTTTCACTGCTCCTATATAGCATGATGGTTGTTTTACGTGATTTATTACTGCTCAGTTGTTTTTTACCCTCATTACTCACTGAGTTGGAGTACTCACTTTACTCCCTGCACCTCGCGCACAGATGCAGGTATTTGTTCACCCGGTAGCGGGTTTTGAGCTGGTTGAAGATTTTGCTATCATAGAAGAGCAAGGTGACCGCCAGCGTTCGCGGGACTAGATTTCTCCCTTTGATTCTAAATTATATTTTGTATGTTACTGGCCTTTTAGTTGTATTTAGACTCTTCTAGGTGCTCGTGACTTGTGACACCCCGGTTTGGACCGTGTTTGGGTTTTGCTCTGCACTTATGTAAGAGATCTTTTGATAGACTGTGGTTATTTAATCATATTAAAGTTGCTTTTTTGTAACAACCCGACCGGTCGTTTTGAGTACCAGTGCTCCGTTTAGCAGTCGGAGGACATGAACAGCCTCATTTCAAGTATTATGACTTGTACGCATGGTCAGAATTTGATTTCGGGAAATTCGGAGTTGATTCGGGAAGATCGAAGTTAAATTTAGATGAGAATTCTCATTTGAGAAGCTTAAAGTTGAAAGAATGAACTAGGATTGGATTTTTGAGTAAACGACCTCGGAATTGGAATCCGAAGGTTCCAGCAGGTTCGTATGATGATTTCAGCCTTGGTCGTATGCCCGGATTGGGTTTTGGATAACCCGAGAGCGTTTTGGCGCCTATTGTGGAATTTAGAATTTTAGAAGAAATTTCATAAGTTTGGTTTGAAGTGCATATCGGTGTTATCAACGTCCGCTTGGAATTCCAAGACTATGAATAGCTCCGTATAGTGATTCTGGAGTTGGGGGCGCGATCGGAAGTGAATTCGGAGGTCCATAGACCATTTTGAAGCCATTTGGCTAAAGATAGAAAGTTGAAGGTTTTTGGATAGTTTGACCGGGGGGTTGACTTTTTGATATCAGGGTTGGAATCAAATTCCGGAAGTTGGAGTAGGTCCGTAATGTCAAATATGACTTGTGTGCAAAATTTGAAGTCAATCGGACGTGCTTTGATAGGTTTCGGCATCGGAAATAGAAGTTGGAAACTTCAAAGTTCATAAAGCTTGAATTGAAGTGTAATTCATGAATTTAGCGCTGTTTGATTGATTTGAAGCCTCGAACAAGTCCGTAAT
Organism: Nicotiana glauca; assembly: GCA_026770625.1. NCBI lineage: Eukaryota > Viridiplantae > Streptophyta > Magnoliopsida > Solanales > Solanaceae > Nicotiana > Nicotiana glauca. The sequence goes on along the minus strand of MU672857.1, from coordinate 61,723 downwards.
ATGTTTTGGGAATGCTTGGTATGATTGGTTGGGGTCCCGGTGGCCTCGGGTGGATTCCGGGTGGTTAACGGCTCAAAATTTGATTTTTTGAAAGAGCTGAGTTGCTGGTGTCTGGTATTTCCGTTTCTACCAAAATGGGACCGCAGAAGCGGCCCCGCAGAAGCGGTAAATGGAGCCGCAGAAGCGGATTTGAGCAAAAATTCGAGGACCGCAGATGCGATCAAGGTTACGCAGAAGCGGGACCGCATCTGAGGAAATGGATGTTGCAGAAGCGAAAATGTGGGCGGCTAGGGCTGAACGCGGAAGTGGCCAAAAATCCGCAGAAGCGGAACCGCAAGTGCGATTGGTCGTCCGCAGAAGCGGAAAGCGAGCTGGAGCCCAAAACCGCAAAAGCGGAATTTTGTTTGCAAAAGCGGAATCGCGGAAGCGTAAATATTTTCGCAGAAGCGAAAATAGCTGGAGCAGTGAGGTTGATTTAAGTCGCGAATTTGGTTCATTTCTCTCATTTTTCTTCATTTCATTGGTGATTTTTGGAGGGTTCAATGGAAGGTCTTCATAAACAATGTTGAGGTAAGTCATCCCTATCACTTTTGAGTTAAATATATCAAATATATATGGATTTAAGCTTGGAAATTAGAGTAAATATTGAGGTTTTGGTTGAAACCCTAGCAAATTATAACCTTGGATTTTAGCCACGATGTTGAGTATGGGATTAGGAGAATCATATATTTGAGTTTCTAAGATCATGGGTAACCTTTGTCTTCGAGAAATTTTAGATTTTCGGGCACGTGGGCCCGAGGGCATTTTGGTCAACTTTTCGTTTGGGGTTAGGAATTGTTATAAATTGAGTTGTAAAGTATAGTTGAGCATATATTAATGGATTTGTGTGATCATTGGCTAGTTTTGGTATGTTGTGCGTTGGTTCAAGCCTTCGGAAGGATGTGGAATGTCGGTTGCGAGTCTTCGGAGCAAGGTGAGTCTCCTTTCTAATTCTGTGAGGGTGAAATTACCCCATAGGTGAGTTAAATTGATTATGTGCTCCTAGTTGTGGGGGCTATGTGCGCACGAGGTGACGAGAGTCCGTGTGTAGGCACTATTATGCTATTGTCCGGGTAGTTTAGGACCCAAAAGCATGCTTTATGGGGAATAAATGTGAAATCATTGATAGCTCAGATTGCTCAAATCACATTAAATTAATAATTGGATTTTCTAAAAGACTCAAGTTTTGTTTTTCTCAAATTAATAAAGAGAATTGACCTTTCCTGGGTATTTGCTCCGCGTTGACTTCCTGACATTTTATCTGTCTGTGTGTGTTTATTTTGGAACGGGCCGAATGCCTTGGCAGATTAATTGATGCATCTATAGGCGCGCCGTCGACCCTCGTCAAGTGCACATTTATTTCTGTTGGATCGGGCCATCGCCTCGGTATGATTTGCGCATGCCTGTGTTGTTGCCTTAACTTAATTAAGTTATTATCACCCTTTTATGGCTTAAACATATTTGGATTATGTTTTAAAGAGAAATTCGGGAAATTTTCCTATGAAAGAAATACGTGTTTATTTTTTTCCTCTATTTGATTAGAATCATGTCTATAAATAATAAATCCACGGATTAATATGTGTAATAAGGATAAATGATCATTGGACCGTTAGAGTGTGTCAAAGTTGACCATCTCGTCTCTACCCCTTTGGGATTAGGCGAGACACTCACTGAGTACACGTTGATTACGTACTTATACTATACTTCTGTGCATTTTTGTTGCACAAGTATATTTCATTTTAGTGGCCTACTAGGCGCAGCAGCACAGACGATTCAGGGACTAAGTGAGCTGCAAATTGTTAGGCGACCTACAGCTAGTGTAGTTCCTTTCTGTACTTTGATTATTTATTTCCTGTCCATTGTATTCAGGACAGAGGTTGTATTTTGTTTCATTATCAGTAGTCGCTCATGCACTTGTGACACCGGGTTCTGGGATGATTTTCGAAAAGTTTGATTTGATTGTTATTGTTAATTTGAATTGAAGCAAAAACCCCTTTTATTTGTGAAAATGGAAGGGAAAATTCTGGAATTTGATGTATTTAAAAAGGATTTATAAATCGGTAATTTAATTGGCTGGCCTGACAGCGGTGTCCGGCTCCACCACGACCCTTAATGGATTTTGGGTCGTGACAACATGGTATCAGAGCACTAGGTTCCCGTCGGTCTCATGAGTCATGAGCAAAGCTAGTAGAGACTAGCAGATCGGTATGGAGACGTTTGTGCTTATCCTCGGGAGGCTACAGGACTGTTAGGAGTACTTCCCTTCTTGATTTCCTTATCGTGCGGTTCGATTCCTTTGAGGCTTATGCCTCTGATTCCCTTCCACTCAATCTTACGCAACGCAAGCGCTTGTTATAAATTAAGATTTGAAGGAATGTAATGGCACTACAAATGTGGTGCGGGATGATTTTCCCGAAATAGTTGATTGGACTATTATAGTCGCATTATGGAAGGGTATTCTATAGCTCAGTTCTGTAGCAGAACTTCTAAGAGCCTTGAGGCTAGGCGCAGGTTGCCATGATGCTCATGAGCAGTTATTTCCGCAGCGTTGTTGTTATGGTAGGATGTTGCCTATGTGTCGAGGCAGTGAGTGAATTGAAGGGAGGTTTACTCAGTGTGTAATCAAGGGATTCAATAATTTATTTCCGGCAAGGAAAGTCAATCGAACCAAGGATGGCAAGATGGGGACTAGTGGAAGTAAGGAAGCGTGGTAATTGCAAGCGTGAAGGAGTTCTCTCCTCTATTGGGGTGTTGTTGTCCTAATTGGACGTATTAAGTTTATCGGTGTTATGATCTTTTATGATCAGCCCTTGAGGCAAGATATTGTGAAATGGCATTGGAAATGCAACCGTCGGATTTCGCGGGATGCGGTGGTTTAGGATTTAATCAATGTTTCAAATATTGACGGTTCGATAAAGATGACCTTAAAAAAGGTTTAAGCCAGTAGCGATTTGTGGGCTCAAGTTCTATAAAGATGAATTTTATTAAGGTAACAACTGAGCAACAAGAGATGAAAAAGACATGTGAAAAGTTTCAGGCGGAGTCTTAAACTTCTAAAGGGTCAGGCTAGGGAAGCGCAGGCCGAGCAGTTGATTGAAGAAGTGAGTTTGCCCAAAGTGGGAGAGCAGCGGAGCTGCATAGAGGCTTAGTAATGAGAAAACTATGCACCTTAAGGGAGTCTGGAACGACTTGAGAATATCGGTGCTTGGTCATAGGCGCTTTCAAATCTAATTTAAAATGGGGATCTTAGCGATGGGAAATGGAAGCCGGTAGAATAACTCGAAGCATAGTGTTGTTATGCGGCAGGAGATTATGTATGACGTAAATGAGCTGCTTGAAGCGAAGAAAGGCGTAGCACGACTGTGAAGCGAAAGAATGTTGTCGCACATTTAATGGATGTCCACGAGGGGTGAATGGACTCGTACGGCTGGAGAGTGAGCTCGAACTCAGGATGGGTTATTGATGTCGTAGTAATGGTACCCCATGCAGCAGCGCTGGAAGATGTCGGGGAGTAATTTCGACAGGTGGGGTATTCCGGTGAGCAGGGTAGCAGTCGCGTGGTTGGCGAGGCTCCTGTGAAGAGTTCTACTGGATATTCAGCAAGGGTAATTGTCGCATGAATGGTGCTAATGATTTAGAGTATCAAATTGAGTTTCTACGGTAAGATATCAAGAATGCCAACGATTGTTGGTGCGAAGGTGGATGATGATTCTGAATATGAAAGATGGAGATTTGCATTAGAATTCCGAGAATTTGTGGCAGATGGTTGCACAAGGTTTTGTCAACAAGAGATTAAGAATAATGGTGAACTCCAGAGTATTGAAATAATGGCTTCAAGCTAAGTAGGAGAGTCCCACCTCCTATGATTTGGACTTCATGGTTAGCTACTTGCGAAGTTCCTAGTTAATAGCATACTGAGGGATTGTCTTAGCTCCGGAAAGCTCCCATACGTAGTAAAGATGTTCTATGGTTGGCCTTATGGCCTCATGTTCGAACTCGGGAAAGGATTCGGGATTTGTTCCTTGTATGGAAGCAGGTTTTAAAGGGAGTAATTCTGCTAGGTGCCTCGTTGAGAGGGTACTCCTATGTTATGAGATCTATGTAGCCAATTATATTCGGGACCAAGTCAGAGCGGATGGCTCACAGTGACGGTCCTAGTGAATTCAAGAGGTAAAGTGTGGTGCCTAATACTAGTGAGTTTATAGGCATAATTGAGGATCAAGCTTGGAAAGCGGCTTATGAGAAGTGGCACAGAATGTTTCGTGATGGTTGGCTTGTGATGTAGCAATTGGGAAGTACGAAATGGTTCGTAGGGGTTGAGACAGCATGGTCTCGTGGTTCAAGGTCACTCGGGATGAGTGTAGATGGAGCGTGTTATGTGTTGAAGAGAATTGGTACTATTTCCAAAGCACTCAAGGATAAATT